>NMRB01001688.1:122555-139529 GCA_002633025.1 Notospermus geniculatus | reverse complement strand
AGGCCACACTTTTTATATTTATTGGATTACGGATTTTTCAGGCCAAAACCTATGTAGGAGGGGAGGGAATAAAATTAAAAATAAAATACAAAAATCTTTGACTTTTTAATTTTTTCCCTAGTGTTACGTGCTATTGCGTCACAGAAATTCAAGGGGGAGGGAATAAAAAAGTGAAATGTGGTAAAAAAGAAATAAAACCTATTGATGCAACAGTAGAATAAGAGATACATAGGGGCCTATATCCTGAAAATACAGGGCATCAGCATTTTTAAAATATCTTTTATGTTGCTCCTAGTGGTCGGCGGGAAAAAAACAAGAACACAAAATAGACCATCGGGAATTTTATTTTTTTTCAACATTTGCAAAAAACCTGGGGGGCGGATCCGTAATCCAATAAATAAAAAAAGTGTGGCCTTACCTCCAATTTCAGGAGAACTGAACCAGCTATTTAGTCGTCTATCGTCAGTTGCAGAGATTGTCTCCAGGAAGTCGATCACTTGCTTTGGAACGTGATAGACACGGTGATCCGTTAGAACAAAAGGATTGTTAAGCTTCTGTTTCTGGGACAATATTGGCGTAAAGTGACCAGTAGATCGGGGCAGAGATTTCGTCCCGCTGCGATTGTGGTTTGGGGGTGTGATCACTGATCTTTGTATTCATGGTCATGGTCGAAGACAATCACGGGATTGTACCCAGTTATTGCCGTATTGAGGATGCTCTAACCAGAATAGATAGGGCCCTCTCAGCGTGGCGAATTCAAAAGGGACCAAACGGGTTGAGATTTTATGAGATAGCAGCTTCCGCTGGCCATAGCCGCTGGACCGAAGATGACAACGACGGCGGAATCTTCTCATTGTTGTCTGTGCGAATTTATCTCATTTTAAATTGTCAAATAAACACAGGAAGTTGGAGAGAATGAAATGGACAGTTATAGCATCTCAATTGGATGCATCTTCGAGCACTGATCACAGTAATTCGTGAAACATGCCCTAAGACAAATGCCACAGATTTGAGGTGAATGGGTAGCGGAATTCGCGATCCTGCCGCGGAATTCACAATACGGAGGTGATATGACAATATCCCCGCGTAAATCGTTAAATGAATGAGTGCCGATATTCAAAGGGTGGAAATTTCAATTCTTATGTTTGAAATTGCATTGAAAAGGATGAGCACTGAATTATTTATGACTCATCTCTGACAGGAAGTAGTGTGGCACCCCGGGTCCCTTGTCTCCTTAGGGGTTCAAATAAGGAAGGGATGCGATATTTATTGATATTGGGCATGTTAATAACTTAATAAATCACTTCCTCTTGCCTATTATATTCTCATCACTTTCACCTGGACAGTAACCCTTTCATTGTGGGGACAGTGTCATGGAGATTATACAGGTACACTGGTATTAGACTGGACTCAAAAAACTCAAAGACTTTTAAGGCCTTAGTTATTTAATAACTTGTTTTACGGATCCGCCGACGTGAAATTTCCCAGATGAAAATAAAAAATTTTCATGCCACCGATGTTTCGAATTCAAAAGTTTCAGGAAAAAATTTTATTCAGAAATAAAATCCCGATCATAAGAACACTCACAATATTTCTTTTTCTTTTTCCCGCCGGATCTCATCCAACCCCCTCCTCCAGAAAAAAATCTGGACAACAGAAGTGTGAATAAAGCTCCAAAATCAGCATCCAAAACGCGATGAGATGGATGAGATTGCCGCCATGGCTGCCATATTGTAACACCATGCAATGGCAGCCAATCTTTCCAGGTCTCACAACACAGTTTGGTGAGGTGTCAGGTGTCACTACACAGTTTTATGGNGTAAAATCATGGACTAGGACAATCGGGTAGATATGCGGACAATATGAGGAAATAATTCAAGGTTATAAATTCTGCGCCGAGTTTGGATTTTTCTCATATGTCTGCTAGCCGTCATAAGTTAGGAAAAACGGCCACACTGAAAAACGTTACACCGGCCATAAACTCCTCCACGCCGCAACCTGTTGACCTTTCCGTGTCTTGTCCGCAAATGTCTTGACGGCTTCGCGCACTCGCTTATTTTGATCTGCATCGGCTCCGCGCTTTCCTGAAACAGTCCGCGTGGCTTCTGCTTGCCTTCGCGAAGCTGCCCGCACAGCGGAAGCTTTCAGGAACGTTTGCAGAAGTGTTACAGAAAGGCGGGATGTCCTGACGATGTCCTCACGACAATGCAGACAAGTTGCCGAAGGTGTCGGGAAGGTCATTTCCGCGTCGAAATTTTGGTCTCGATCAAAATTTGGATGCGGAAATTTCGCCCTCTCCCGAACGTGCGGAAATGTCGGGAACTGCTTAGGAATGATAAAGACAGTGAACGGAGTCTTTCAAGAATATGGGAGAGGTTGCGGAATGAATGCGGAATTGCTAAATTTGCGTTCCGCGTCTTGTCCGTGCCCTAGTGGACGCTAGGTTTTATATGGCATGGCTTAACTGCACACTATGGAGGATACACTCGGCCCCAGTGTGTATCCGACGTCCCGGTCTCCTACACACTGGCACTTTTGGGGCTCAAATCCGTGAACACCACTAGATGGCACTCCATTGGGCTCCAGCCAATCACCATGCTTTCTCACTCATAATTCAGGGTTCTGCCCAGGACTGAATGAGTTCCGGACGGAATGGGGGGCCCTCCCCCAGAAAAATTTTAAAACTAGACTTGCTGAAATGCGATTTCCTGGCACCTGAGAGTCGAAATAATGAGCTTCTTTATCAAAAAAAGCATCCTCGTTTGGCGTCAAATGACCCCGATCATCTCTGCTGCAAAAGTATCCCGCCGTTGTTGTCGTTGGTCAGAACTGTGTCAGGAAGCCCCGCCGAGGGAAGCACATTTTGTGAATGGCGGGAACAGAAAGGAAATTCGGAAGTGATTATAGTGTGCGTAGTGGGCATCTCTCTTGGTACACTTCGTTAGTTCGCCAGATCACTCGCTCAATCTGCATAAATTATGATGATGATAACCACACCATTCAGATCGATCATAGGCACAAATACGAGATTACTTTCTCTTATGATGATTTTATTGAAGTCCTACACATTTTTATTCAACATTTTTTTAAAAATCGTGCTGGTCGGAAAATACTGCTTTTAGGCTGAGTGCCGGTCGGCATTTCTGCGTCCTGGACGGGGCCGTCCGGCGCCGACCAGCATCGGCAGAACCCTGATAATTCCCGCGGAAATTACTTCCAGGAAAAACCCAACCTTGTCCCCAGGGGTAGTTCGCTCAGACAACCTTGGACCACTCGCCGTATTGTCAGAAAGCGAACGAGGTTGGGAAAACCCAAGGACCCGCGCTGCCACCACGTGGTCTTCACGACTGTTAATCTCTAAAAGAGCCAGACGCGGAGTGTGACTTACCGAAGGGTGAGCATGTAGCGTCTGGCCAAGCGAGACTATATGGAGGATTTCCTTTTTGGCTAGTTGGCGCGGCAACAACTCTCCCAATGGTGTGATTTCGTTTTCCAGAAAGCTAGTTTTAATAAGAAGTAACCTGACCATCTTCTTACTTTAATAAATTGATCTGTGTCAAAAAAATCCATTGTCCATTTAATCACCAATAAGTCCAACTTGACTGAGGTTGTAGTAAAATACCATTCTATCGAAATCCGGGTTCCCAATTTGAACTTGTTTTCTTTATGGTATGAGCAGGTGTCGCCTAATTGCAGGGTAGTGTTAAAAACTTTTTTGTCCCCTGAATATGCGTGGGCGGGGCTAGCACAAGGGCTTGCTCAACAGGTGAAAAACACAACTGTGAGAGTGTCAAATAAACTTGACAGGAGGTATTTGTTCATGAATTCAGAGAGTGTATATGGATATTTGTCCTTGTTAAACTGAAACCATTTTGAGTGTCCTTGGTTTTGGCTCCCGTTTCCTCATCACAACAATAGGTCCCAGGATGTAATCTGGTTTGAAAGGCCCCTGCACTTAACCCTTTATAAAAACCTGAATGGTTAGGACCCTCACTTTTGGCCCCTTTGAAAGACCCGAGTACCCGCATTGTCTTCTGAGCAGGGACAGGAAGTCCCTATTCACGGTTGAGGGGCAGCGTCATTAGGGTTGTACTAATTAGGATTGAAAGAGATTGTCTCATGGCAAAAGCATGATTTCATGGGATTGTACCTCTAAGAAAATTTGAGCAGATTATAACTATATACCACACGAGACATGCCAGGAAAGGCGGAAGTTGGAGTGAATTTTGAGGTGATCCCTTTTTTGGAGTGAAATTGAGGGGGATAATGCTGTTACAGGAACTTGAGGAAAGACAGTAAAATTGGTCCATGGCATTGTCATCCAAAGAAAGTTAAATAAGATTATAAGTGTCTCCCGTGCTGGGGAGGCTGGAACGGAAGTTAGCATCAACTTGGAGGAATTATAGTACAAACTTATGACAAGGAGTGAAATTGAGGGGGATAATGCTGAACAGGAAGACAGTAAAATTGGTCTGTCGTGCTGGGGAGGCTGGAACGGAAGTTAGCATTAAGGTGAATTGGAGGAATTATAGTTACGAATTTATGACAAGGAGTGAAATTGAGGGGATAATGCTATTACAGGAAGACAGTAAAATTGGTCTGGTATTATCATCCAAAGAAAGCTAATAAGATTATAAGTGTCTGCCGTGCTGTGGGAGGCAGGAACGGAAGTTAATGCAGATTTATGACATGATACAGGTCAGGGTTTCTGCCAGAAGGGTAAAAGGGTAAAATTCCGTACCCAAAAAAATCCTAAGGTAAAGATCCGTACCCAAAAAATTAGCTGACTTCAAAAGATCATTTTCAAAGAACGCAGTGGGTTTAATGCTCAACAAACAACCTAGAGAACACTTGCGTTTTAGGATTCAAATTTTTCTGTGGGAAGACCCCCAGACCACCTGCAGGGGCGACCCCTGTAGCGTAGTGGGGCTGCTAGCCAAGTCCGTACCCAATAATTTTTTCTGGCGGAAACCCTGCAACTGGTATCGCATGAAGGAAATTTAGGTAAGGAAGGAGCGGGACTTTCATCAGTAAATTATATGAAAAAGTCTTACATCAGTTGTGGAGGGATTAAATTCTGTACCGTGCTGTGATTTCAAATAGAAAGTATAGTTTTTTTTAAAGATTTCTTAGAATCCCAATTCAGGTTCATAGTGAAGAATCACAACCTCAGCAATTACCTTCTGTGGGTGTGAGACTCCTGGTGTCTCACTTCCTCATCTTAATTAGCTAATTAACACCAGGCTTCATTAATTAGCCACCATTTTCAGTTGATATTAGTGAAAGTTTATTACGAGGCTGCACCTCGATGATTCCTGTAAAGTACATGTACATGTACTGTACTATTATGATGACTAAGTACATCATTTAAAGGGAATAAGTCACAGCAGCTAAAAATGACACTAAAGGATAATTTCATGGCCCATGAAATTCAGAATTTCAAAAATTATGTATTGCGTGTTCTAAATGCTATTCAAAGGCAGCAAATATGCTCTTACATGTAGTAGGCAGTACTGGGTAATATGATGGCGTTTGAATCAGTAACCTTGACTGGCACGATCATTTCGCTTTAACGGCAGTACGAGTACTTAATCTAAATATAATCATTGGCCCGATGCCAATCTATCAATATCACATGCTAACCACCAGGAATCTTGCGGTGATCAAGATTTTCAAGCATCGCCACAATGAAACGGATACATCGATCGTATAATGGGATATTATATCAATATTGAGAAATTAGCGTTAAGGACACGGAAACCCACACCGTCTTGGGCTGCTCGCGTGGAAAATGTCCATAGATTTCCAATGGCATGATATTTGAGTGCAGTTCCGTACTGCACGTAAAATATCACTGTATACCTACCCAGTATTTCTTTCACTCGTGGTGTCTTCGGAGTCCGTGCCGGTGACTTGCATTTCAAATCGCATCCTGAGGTACAGGCATTCTTCAACATTGTGTGATCCCTACGTCACTGCAGGCCCCTATGAAGTTTTTATGTGGTGGCATAGGGCATTCTTCAGGCTCGCGTGATCCCTACGTCACCGGCCCTCAAACAAAGTTTTTATGCAGTGGCAGAGGAAGCCAGGATGTTCAAATCTCTGATGGCCACCGATGTGATACACAAGTAACCTTACCTCTGGTGCATCTTAGGCCCCTATTACATAGAGTTATACGCTATTTGGTATACGGTATACTATTTGGAAAAATCGGACATGCACGAATCAAGCGAATAGCGTGCCCTCAGAATAGTTTAGTCTTATGTAAACCACTCAGTGAAATAACCGTGCTCGATTCACACTATATGCGTGCCCTACGAAACGTGCCTATACCGTATAGCGTTTAGCTAATAGGGGCCTTAGGCAGGCGTGGATCCAGAGGGGGCACCCCGGGTGCTCACCTCCCCTTTTGGCCAACAAATCTGTAAAATCGGCCATGAAATTCTGCAATTTGGCGCAATTCGTTGAAATTCACCGCAGATTTCAATGTTTCTAGCACAAGGTGCACCCTCTTTTCCCAAATCTTGGACCGTCCCTGTTAGGGAGCAGAGTTTAGGAGAACTTTCAAAATTTTTGTGTTTTCCCAGAGCGACTCAATAAATATAGGCCATCTGTACTGAATTTGGAGATATAATTTCTCCAAGTAATTGACCCATGACAGATTACTTCCGATGATGAATTAATGCAACATTGGTTATCAAAACATTGCAATGTTTTATGATGGCATTTGAACAAAAAAAACAACGGCCATAATTTCAATGAAACTGGAACAGGGAAATGCTGCTGAGAGTGGTTCCCAGAAGAATATGCTGTTTTGTATGAAATAGTTTGTGTTATACAACTATAAACAGGAAGTTTTCTTTGAATCAAACAGGCAAATTCTAAAGGACTCCTCCAAAACAACAATGCTGCTATTATTGCTAAGTTTTCTTATGGTAATTGTATTATAATACTATTTAACAAAATCAAGTGAATTCGCTTTGGAAATGTCGTGTTTGACAATTGGGCGGAAGGTCACATGGGTGGACATTGACGTCGTCCATCATCGCAAAACAAAAGAACGCCCAAAATTATGTTGAGTTATGACATCCAATCACAACAATATATTGTACTGGTAGAATAGATTGAAACTTTGTACCAAAGAGGAATCCCAGGGTTATATCTAGGATTTCAGAAGGGCACGGTGCAAACTTTGTAAAAAGGGCACTTCAACCTAGAAAAGGGCATGCACTTTCATTCGCAACATTTCTACTAATGGAATTTGAGAAGCTTGTCATTAAAAAGGTCTCTATAACTCCAGTCAACAGCCAATTTAACACGTTCACTGCCGACGCCATTTTTGAGGGTCCAGTGGTCCTTGCCAGGAATTTTTCAGACATTGCCTGTGCCATTGAATGTTACGTTATGTGGCACATCTGACCCCTTCTTTCACTGTCCTTCGGCACTGGAGGAGGTCCTTTGCCATTGCCTATGATTTTATTTTGAATGGATAAATCAAGACCAAAAGACGTACATATACGTCCCTGGCAAGGACCAAAGCAACCACTATGACGTAATTATACGTCCCCGGCAGTGAACGTGTTAAGCCAGTTTCTAAGGTGATATGGCCAAAAGGGACCATGACACAGATTCTGGGGGTAGGAACCTGTAAAAAAATATGTTTTTAGGGGCACGGCACCCCCTTTTCGCGGCACGCTGGAGTGCATGTCTAAAATGGCTTAGATATAACCCTGAATCCTTGACAGGGTACCCTGAACCCTTCAGGGTCTATGTGAATGTTCCGTCTTTTGCACTGTCATTATAGGGAGCAGTAGGGACCTTAATGGACCGAGTTTCTCAGGATGTTGGCCGAGTGTCGCATTGCCATTTGAAATAACATTACAGCACATGAACCCAATGAAGCTTGCCTATGATTTCATAGGAATATTCCTTAGGAACACTTCCTTCAACCTCGCCATGCCTTGCCATCAGTCTCCCTATTTCCTGACGCCTGTTTTGTCCGCTCTCAACAGCCCATAATTTGCTTGTCAAATTTTCTCAATCATCGCTGACTTTATATTGTTGTTGCCACGTTATCATCCAACTAATCAACAGCCGGGTCCGCCCTAATGATGCACGGACCATTGCTATGAGGGTACATTGGGTCCGTTAGACATTAAAGTGAACCTGACTTTATTATGGATTCAGTGTGCCCATACTAGAAATCTTGTGGCTAAAATAGATTTCTATTCTAAAGCACACTGCACAGTGCTGGATCCACGGCTTATTGCTTTTCATGGTTGTTGATTATGTCAGAGGATGTAATGACCCCCTGTAGGAGCAAAACTGCCATAATATCCATCCTGGAGCATGGGTTCTTAGCGCTCGCTCCCTTCGTCACCGTGATATCCATCCTGAGAACATCATCTTAGCACCCACTCCCTTCGTCACCGCACACACATTTCTGACCCAGCACAGCAAAATGAGTCAGAATGCGCACAGAAGAAGACCGAAGATGACACCAGACAACAATTACAGAAATCGACAAAGTCAAATTTCACAATGGACAGACAATCCTGAAATCAACAAACCATTGGTGTCACCTTGGACATGTTGGGTCTTCTTCTGTGCATATTCCGACTCATTTTGTTGTGCCGGGTCACATTTGTGTGCGGTGTCGAAGGGAGCAAGCGCTGCTAACCCCTGATGTTCTCAGGATGATAAGATCAGTCCCAGGGCTAGTTTTCCCTCATTTCTCTTACTCCTTGGAGGCCGTACACTTTGTACCTGTTTTACCTTTTGGTGAGAGAGTTTAGTGTAGAGATGTCATGGTTCTTATTCCATCAGCAGGATTTGAACCTGTGCCCTCCTGACTGTAAACATCACTAGAGTTTACATCCGATATTCCAGTTTCGTCTCTGGGGTTCCTTGGGCGTGCTTTGCACCCAAGGTCCCATACGGCCCAAGTCATGCAACCCAGGTGGGGTATGGGCGAGAGACGGTCTTTAAGACTTTTGTCGCTTGGTGTGCAGTGCATGCTAGTTGTTGCACTTTTGCGACCCTGCCAGAGTCTACATGTCCTGCAGCGTCTGCCTCAGCGATTGATAGTCTACTGCCAGTACCGGTATACATCACTAGAACTTTCCTTTATTTCTAACTCCTGGTACCCTGTTTCCTCTTCCCCTTTTGATGAGCATTGTCCTGATGAAACCTCCTTAGTTCTCACTCCAAAGTTGGAATCAGAACTCCGCAGGTTCGAATCTTTCAACTTTACAAGATTCGAACCTATACCTTTCTGACTGCTAATCATACATTCATCACTGTGTCTCCTACTTCAAGATCTTCTTTCATCAGACCCTGTCACCATCATCTGGTCTCCTGTCTGTAACATTCCCATAAGGGTTAACTAGAAAACTTTGATGGCCTTGGTCCAAAACCATGAGGTCAAGAACATCCCCCCACGCAGGGGACAAATTGTCTCGGCTATGGTTAATTTTAGATGCAAAATTACCTGTTGATGCTGTGAATGAAAATAGGTCCAGGAATAGACCGGCCTGTCATAGCCGCAGGACCCATCCCTCTTCTGAATCTGCAGCTGATAAAGAAGGGGTACAGCAAATCTCTGCAGCCTTGCCATTGTGTAATTTCATTTTAACCCCTTCTTTTTATGCAGTGTGAAGGTGATGATTTTCAAGAGATCTCCTGTCAGTAGGCACTTCAGATTCTGAGGCATTCAAAGCTGATCAGCACACTTACAAATTCATGTCTGTGACATCAACTGAGATGGACTCCGAAAGCTCATAGCACCAGTTTTGTCTCTAACTTTTTGTGTCAGGCAGGAAAATGCAGTTTACAGGCGGACAATTTGTTTAGAAAAGTTAGAAGTTCCTATGAAAATCCACTTAAATCTTCTTTTCAGCCAGGCACAAATTTACCAGACATGGCTCGCAGAGATAATCTCAGGCACTTTCGTAGTATGTGCTGCCAGCGTTTGTGCTGTATCTCAAACTTGACAAGTTTGTCACTGCAGCCTTTGATATCATATGTGACACTTCACCACCAAACTCTGAAGTTGGCAGGTTGGGACCAACGTTTTGTCAATTTCAGTAAGCCCAGGCTTATTATCTGTCTTTTGTAAAATCTGAGTGATTACATTTCTTCCTTTATCTCCTGGAGTTATGTTGGTTGTCACATGTCATCGAGTGTTGGCAAAGTTGCTTGCCTGAAGACACAAATAGAATTCTGCAGGGTTTCCGCCAGGATTTTTTTCCAGGGTACGACCTGGGGGGGGGGGGGGAAANGGGGAGAAAAAAACTTTTAAAAAATTAATTTTTTTTCCAGAGTCATAAGAATGCAAAATTAGTCTTCCTTCTGCATGAAAGTTGCATTTGAAATGTAACAAATTTAAGAAAAACATTACTGAAGTGATTTTTTCAGGGTACTATATCGTACCCACAAATTTCTTTAGGGTACTAAATTTGTACCCAAAGTACCCTCTGGCGGGGCCCCTGTTCTGGTGTAATGGAGATTGGAGAAGAACCCCAAATCACTTGATTCTTCTGAACCATTCAATCCAGGGCCAGAAAGGTGAAGGATGCTTACATGACAAAAATAACCCAGACGTTCCTTGCCTCCAGACCTGTAACATCTTTTCTTCAGGATTGAATGATGCTGAATAGAAAGATGGAAGAAACTGTACTGCTTACCTTCTTGAGCTATTGTGCAATGCTGACACTATAAACCCTTCAGCGGGATGCACCATGAACTTGGGGGAAAAGGGACACATTTGTTTGCTGAATATTCACAAGGGGGCCCTGGTTGTTGCTCTTTTATGCCCTTAAAATTTTTGTGTATCCAACATAGAGCACAAAAAACGACACACAAAATGATAGTATAAGTAAAGTTGGCTCTGAATTTTGCAACATTTTTCCGGTTGGGGTCGAAAATTTGCAAAATTTGGAGATGACTCATGATATTATCAAAGGTTTTGTGTACAAATTCTATGTCTCCCTCTTCCTTTTCTTATGCGATTGCCTTTTATGGTCATATTTTAACAATCAACTGTTCTTTGTATTTTCCAGAGCTGGCTAACAACTACATATCCTTGAGATAAGAACCATAATGTTGATAATGTGCTGTCCTGCCAAAGGAAGTATGGAAGTCAAGGTCTCCCCAATCGATGTATCCATATTTTTGTGGGACAATTTACCAAATTTGATGTCTTCTACGTCAAAACAGTGTATTCGGCATATTGGAAGCTGAAGAAGTGTCGCATCATCATGCATGGGAGCTAGGGAGCTGATGAGGGCCTGATTTCTTCAGGATGGTGTTGCATTGAAGAACTGGTTGGTCCAGCTGTTATCTCATCAGTGGTGTAAATGTTGAAGGGATTTCCTTCACACAAATGGCAGCTACATGTATGAAAGATGACACGTGTTTTGTGTTCAAATCTAAACAGAATATCAGAGCAGCTTCTAGAGCAAACCTTGTGATGTCCTTATGACAGCTATAAATGTGTAAATTACTATGTGAGGCCATTCTTTTTATAATAGGGAGTTTGAGATCAGCGACTTATCACGGATCCTTATACGTATACGGATAGAATTCTGTACAAAGAGGACAAATTTTGTGTACATTTCGATCCGTATACGTACAGTACCTTGCACAATTGACCTCCCTCCCGCGCCACGCACCATCCGCGTACTGCATGCAGCGTCATGCACGTACCGTCCTCGTATCTTCCGAGGACGTGGCGCAGCGTCATGGAAGGCATGCAGTGAAGACGTAACGTCATTCACCCGACGTCGCGCAACAGAGACGCGTGACGTACCCGTACCATACATGATGAACTGAAGCCTACCTTCCTTGTCACGTACGGGGAAGGTACGCGGATTTAGGGAGGTCAGTTGTGCCAGGTACTGTATAAGGATCCATGATAAGTCGCTGATCTCAAACTCCCTATTATTTGTTTGTTGTAAACCTAACATAGGAGATAGGAATAAAAATAAAATTCAAAAAGTAAAAAAAAACTAACCCAATCATAGCAGGATCACGACAAATGAAGGCAAAACTGAAGCTACAAGGCTGCATGGACACATCACAGACCCAAACACATCATGAAAGTATTACAATACATGTGTATGTGCAATCTTGAGAACAGATATGTCATGCTTCCGAATCCAATTCGGTCACTTTTATTTCGGATATCCAGGTTTTTTAAGATCGGGGGCAATAAAAATGAGAATTTTTCCAATTTTTTTTTCCGGAAAAGCCCCAAACTAACATCAGCGGATCCACCAAACAAGTAATAAAAAACGAATGGCCTAATGTACAAGGACTTCTTTAACCACACTGCCACCTGTCAGCAGTTAATGTATTCTCCTTTCTACAGCAGGAACAGGAAGTAAGGGTATTGATGCCCAAGAAGCCACAGGGTCTCAAAAAGGGTCTTAAGTCATCCTTCCTCTTGTCTTGTGTAACTGTGTGCGAAAGCCTCACAGCCAAGAAGTTGCCCAACACACATCAACACAATTTGAATAATTCCTAGCTACAACAGGAAGTGAGGGAAATTTAGCATGTTTAAGGGTCTAAACAAGGGGCGCAAGTTATCCCCCTGAGCCGGCAGTCTTTGGGAACCATGCGTGTAATCGTTTCTCTAAGCTGTGGCACGTTGCGTGATGTGCCGGCGAACTCCGCTCTGTGGGAAAGGGACCAATTAAAGGGTGATTGCCTTCACGGCTGGGGTTGAAACCCTGCGGGTCTGGGAGCAATAAGGGACAACCCACTACAAACATCCCGTGGATTACCTCAGTTCCTTACAATTGTTGCCTCATGCAGTAGGAATGGGTCCCGGTGTGTAGAATATTGCTGAGGTTCGTTCCATGCCAACTTGGCCTGTGTCTTCTCCACATTTTGGAGTGGTTTCTATAAACAGGTACCTGTCTTCTTGTCAACTTGATTTGAGAGGCAAGTCAAAATCAAAGAGGGCCAAAATGAGCCGTGTTTTCAGTAGGTTTATATTTATATTGTGTGACTGATATTGTCTGATTGCAGGAAGTACCATTGTTGTTGGAACCATATTGTGAGATTTGTATGTGAAAAACCTTCAAACCGAATAAACTGAGGGCAAATCTTTGAATTGTACTTTGGTACATACAGGCCTACATGTGTGAGTTTTGAATTTGCAGATTGTGTGTGCTTGTGGGACTTAAAGCATATACACTGTTTTAGCATCATTACAGTGCTTGTCGGTATTACATGTACCGGTACCTAATAAACTAAAAAAGCATTGAATTACAAACTGTGGTCAAGTGTCATTTTGTCTATCCTTAGCTTGGCATATTTTTACCACATATTAGTTCAATTTCTTGCAAATTATGTAAGGGTCCTCCTTAGTGTGATGCATGCGACAAGTGTGTTTGCTGTGTTCAGAATGGAGTGTCAAAGGCCAATCCTGGGCAAGATTGAGGACCTCTGGTACACAATAATTTGCTGGGGTCGAAAATTTGCAAAATTCAAAGACGACATTATACTTATACTTGTCAATAATTTGCAAGGGGGTTGTTTTACGTGGTAAGGTGTGTGGGGTTGATCTCGATTCTGGGTCAACATATGGGCTGATGTTGGGATACAAGGGATATGTTTGGATCAGTTTGATAGATAGAGATAGAGAGTAGGCTACTGCAGTATAGCGTAGCTGTACACGTATTTAGCAATGTATGATAGTACTGGCGTGTAGCCTAGGCCTGTACATGTATTAATGCACTTAGCAATGCACGACACTAGGTAGCCTACTGCAGTGTAGCCTAGGCCTGTAAATGTATTAATGCCTTTAGCAATGTATTAGCCTCAGTTGCATGCATCTGTGGAATGTTAACATGTGGACAAAACATTTACAATCTTTACACTCAAACGTGATATCTAGTTAAATGCGCATAAAGGACTATATTTATCAAAATGTTCCAAATTTGGTGCAGAAGATGGTCAATTGGGTGAATCCTCCATTCTTGAGTGGCACTAGGACTAAAGGCGACAGCGCATCCTTTGTACTCGGCTAGGTCAAGTTGAGATTTAAATGATGGAGAGACATGGTGTCATGAAAGGAGGCGGGACAACATCAAGAAGATGCGCACATCAGGTGTTGTCCATGTCACCATCACTAGACCATGCAAACACTGTACAGTGCATGCAGCATGTAGTGTACTTTCTATAGTCAAGTTGGAGTGGAATGCCCGATACAATTTATTTCTAATTAAAGGCTTCTACAACATCTTCAGCATATTTTCGTGTCCCCTCTTCTCTCGAATGCCATCAAATTGCGATTTAACATTTCAGCTTTGTGCGATATGTTTGATGGTAGTCTAGCTTTTCGGGAAGAGAGGAAGAAGCACTGGCTTATACCTGAAAAGTGTGATGTGGACCTGGGTGTGGTAGATTATCACCTAGGGTTTCCATACAGGGCAGGTGGAGAGGTCATATTCTTGACGATATGGCTGCCTCTACGGCCTTCATAAACAAACACTTTTGCTTAGCTCCATGCAGCAATAAGTGATTTTGCTTGGCCCCACACAGCCTCACTAAAATATTGGTTTCACAAACTTCAGCAATTGCATTGCTATCGTGCAAAAAATCTTGGATCTTCTATAGGCCTGAAGGGCAGGTGAAGAGGTCATATTCTTGATGATATGGCTGCCTCTCAGGCCCTCAAAAACAAACACTTTTGATTAGCTCCATGCAGCAATAAGTGTTTTTGCTTAGCCCCAGCCCCACTGAAATCTTGATTTGACAAATTTATTCAACATTTGCATGATTGCTATGGGATTTTGTACCCAAAATATGGGATTTTGTACGAAAAATATGGGATTTTGTACCAAAAATCTTGGATCAGATGTCTACACCCACAGATTTGAAATCCTCATCTAGATAACTCATAACTGCTGAGCCACAATGATTCTATCTAACAATATTTTTGGTCCAAAATAGCTCTAAAATGCTGAGACCGGATCTTCGAACAGGAGGCGTGAAACCCAAAATATCCCTCATACCCGTCTCCCAGGCCAGTTCTTCCCACAGTAAATTCCACGATGTCCGTGTAAAATCTGTGCCAAAGGTTAACTGTAATCTGTTTTGATATCGAACTGTAAATAAACTCAATTCCCAAAAGTGACGATCACATGGACTATTCCCCTAATATAGGAGCTCACTGCAAACAGGATGTTTTCATTCGAGAGGTGTGCAAATAGATGAATTTGAAAATTGACCACTGGTCAGTAATTCCTGGGGTCACATTTGAATGCTGGGGTTATTACACCTGAATGTTATAATATTCTGATATCCATGATTATTAACCCTTCAACACCCAAAGCCCACGAATTTCTGTTCTGCTTGCCACAGGCAGGCAGGATAACTGTAGATTCATTTGGATCGCTTTCTAATTCGTGATGTTTCCAGGAATTTTTCTTCTGCATCTTAACTGAAAATGTGTTCAGAACAGTAGAATTGCAACTTTGGTCTGTGTTCATGTCGGCTTTTGTATCACTGAATCCAACCATTAACGGCGAGGTTAAGACTGGTCTGACTCCCACTCCCGCTCCGACTCCGAGGTGCTAAAATTCGGATTTTTCAAGTCGGAGATAAATTTACCACCCAGGCGGCTTCTATTCGTTCTCCTGAATGAGTAAACACCATTGCTTTGGAAAAACCCCGTTGTATTTGATGACGTAGTTCCCAAAAAAGGAGTCCTCTGAAGTCGAGGTCGGGACTCGGAACGTTATCTAAACCTCCCTATTGGCATGCATGGAAGAGACCATCTCATCTCGTTTTCCTCACTACACTTGGATGTGGTTTTTTACTTGCCCTTGCAAAGGAACATGGTAGGCTATATACTCGGCACCACGCCCTACATGTACTTTACTGTCCCATATGACGGGCGTGAAGAGCCAAGGATGGCCCGGGATTCGAACCCAGGACCTGCCGTTTGCTTCACGGACGTGATAACCACGCGGGGCTCCTTGGCTTTTGATGCACCTGTTTGGCCAACAGGACTTCCCTCCACCCCCACCCCTCCAGGCAGAGCAACAGGTCGGTCAAATCCTTCACCAATCCTAATAATACCCCATGTAATCCATTTATCCCTAGAAACAAGGGATGAGCTCCCTTCCCACAATGTGGACCATGAGAAGCTAGTCCAACAGAGTGGAAAATCTTGAAGTTGTGTACTTGATTCTGGTTGATTTGTGAAAAGCTAAGTCGGGGTGGTCCCCAAGGCAAGGGAAATGTTCTAAATACTGCGCTCAACGAAAATTCCTTGAGAAAATCCTCAGAAAATTGCCAGAGTTTGCCATGATTTCAGTGTCGGACCAGAGATTGGACCCTGTCGTGGCTGGACCCTATGATACACAGATGTCACACTGATAAGCTGGTCCTGGACATGCTGAAGGAATGCGCGTCCGTCCATTCAGAGGGCTATTTTCACCTGATCTTGTGTAACAGGTGCCACAGTTGACGAGTCCGTTACAATGGACGCATCAACATTGGGCGTCTTCTTTCTTGGTCCTGTAATTGCTGAATTAGGCCATGGCTGGACAACCATCAATTATCAAACTAGGACTTTTTCTGCTGACAAGATCTCGGTTGTATGTTTTTTTGCCGTCCAAAAATGTACGAGGGAAATTATATTACTTGAACTCGAATAACTATTTGACAGGATTCAGTCAAGTCAAATGCAAAATCCAAACAAGAAAAGGACATCGGAGCGATGTCTATGGTTTCCGATGATAAGTTTACTACTCTAGAGCTAGTTATCTGTGACCTTGACCTCTGACCTTGAGAAGTATTGCGTAACTGGAACAGGGATCCTTGATTAAACAAATAGGGGATGGTTAATGCAGGCTTCTAATTAGTTTTCCCCTGAAATTCTGAGTAGATTTGCACTTTAGAACTGTTTGACCTTGACCTTGACCTCTGACCTTCAAGGTCATTGTGTAATCTGAAAGC
>NMRB01001688.1:95738-116547 GCA_002633025.1 Notospermus geniculatus | reverse complement strand
CTATACATGTTTATCATTCGATAGAACCACTTCTTTTATCTGCATCTAGCTCGTTCGTGGCATTATTGATCAAAACTTTCCGAAAAATAACTTGTTTTCTTCGCCATTATACAAATTCGTACACAGCTCGCTCCAATCACCGCAGACAGGGGGCGCAGATTCAAGGAAGTGAATTACAGCAGTAGGCTGATCGGTTAAAAATATTCAGAAAAAGACCAAGCGTAACACGCCCAAAAAATATACGATAGATAATTGCTGATAATTTTTCACAGAATTGGGAACTGGACGACATTACTCACCATAAAGCAGAATACTGATTATTATCGCAGGGAATTTCTCGGAAACTGAACCTGGCCGATGACGTCACTCCATACTGTTTTGGCACGAAATTCAAATCTCAACTGGTCGATGACGTCACTCCATAGTTTTTTGGCACGAAATTCAAATCTCAAGCACTGTGTTGCATGTTCTGTTTTACACATTTGTACGGTTCTGAAGACGAATTTCGATAACAATTCAACATGACAGTGTTCGAAAGCAGCTGGTAAGTATCTGTGTCGTCAGAAGTCAGTCACAGTAGTCAGTTGTCTAGTTTTTACTCAAAGAGCACGGGGCCCCTCCAAGTGCAAAATGGAAACCCCACCACCATGTTGCCCCACCACACGTGTTTTGCACATTAAACATGTTATGTTATCGAAATGTTGACAATAATGAATAGGATTTTTTTCCGAACCATAGTCCAAAAGTGTCAATTTCATGAACTCTGGTGGAAGGATAGGCGTCGTGGTGATGTCATTAATTTAAGATATGTAGGCTATACTACATCATTTTACCCCGTGTCCCAATTTTGCCCCATGTTCCTCTCTTAGCCTAGGCCTACTACTTTCTCTTTCCCTTGCCCCTCCCTTTGCCCTTTCCCTTTACTTTTCCCTTCTGACACTCAGGGCACACCCATGTCGAAGCAGTCTTTTTGAGGAATTCCTCCTTTCCAGTCAGGTTCACACACTTGTAGTGAAACCAATGCCCACAAGTGCCATCACAGGCCAACGATTCCATTAAAGGGTCCTCCGGCTCCCACTCGCACTCATCTGCACATTGCCCACACTTGAATGACTCATCCGTGGTGTCCCCGCTCGTGCACGGTTGATCCACTTTGGCATATTTTGCTGCAGGCTTTTTGGTGGTGGCTGATCCTAATTTCGACCGGAGTGACTGGGTCTTCTGCCTTGGGAGAGATTCCTTGAAAAGCAGTAAAGTTTCACTATAGTAAATCTTTAGGAAGTGGAGCGTTATCCGATAGAACAAGTCCAGCAGTAGAGCAACAAAATTGTCCTCTGGAACGTTTTCAGGGCACTTGAATAGATTAATCCACTCCGTCATCAGCGATTGTTCCTCAATCAAGGAAGCCTTGGCCATGCCGAAGAGTCTTCCCTGATAAACATTTACAGTATTTCGGTTAACTAGTTGTTCGCAGTGACCAAACAACATCACGAAAAAAAGAAAGGAATCATCATTTATGTTTCTCAGGCCCCTGGTGGCGCACTGCAGTGACTCCGTTTCTTTCAAACTGTCAGGATATGCAGTGGCCTCCCTTATGTTGCCTTCCGGAACAACCAACTGTTGCAGGCACCTCTTGGAAAGGAAGGTCCTCATACAGGCTTTTTCTTGCGTGAGTCTGTGTATCGTCTGGGCGACACATGCCCCCCCGATGTGTCGTATTTTCCCCTGCATGGGCTCTTGGTAGTCTGCGACTCTTATCCGAAGTGGCCTGTTTGGAATGGTCGCAATCTGGTCGTCCACCACTTTCCTTGCCCTCTCCTCCACTATCCAATCTAAAACTCCCAGAAACACTTTCGTTACGCATCTGTAATCTTCTTTAGACGGCGAGCCCCCGAACAAACGTGCTACTCGGCCCCGATAGGCGTCAGAAAGAAGGACAGAATTGGCGCCCGTTTTCGCGTCCAGGGCAGACGTCCAGTCCTGTGTGGTCTTGTATTGTTTCCGGTTAATGATCCCACTGACTTTGGTGTAAGACCAGTTCAGAAAGTCAATGAATCCTGGATTCTCAGTCAAAGATTGAAGGACCTCCCTCATTGCGGCCTGGACCGGCTCATCGCCGAGTGGTGATGTTGGAAGTATCTTCCTCATAAACATCTCAATGTCGATGTCGGCGTTCGAAATAGATTCTTCATCACTGGCCTCCTCCTTGTCGAACTCTTCCCCCAGTCTTATTGGCACTATTTCAACTTCTTCATCTTCACCCTCTGAAAAAGAAAAGATGGTACGTGGCCAGTACTGTCGTCACAAATGCCCAGAACAATAAAAAATGAGGCAAGCCCATCATAAGAGACTCCCTCCCCATTGGTCTGTTGTCCACCCCAGTACTCCATCGTCTCGGGGAGTGAACTTTGAGGTGGTAGGTTTCTGGTGGGTGAACGATGTGCGGGCGAACATTTTCGATTTCTTATCACTGAACTTCCTTGTTTGTAACCATTGATAAGAAAAGGAAGCAACTCACTAGGGTTTGAATCCTCGAAGAAAACATTGCAACAGGCTGTGTCTGGGCTTGGCTCACCAGGGTCCCGTGGTATGCTAAGGTAGTATTGATACACTTCCTCCGGGTGGGTCATCCGTGCAACCTAAGGACGATAATACAAGTTGTGGTAGCAGCAACGAATACCTTGGCAAATCATCCTGAGCATATCAAGGACCCTCAGTGCTCGTTCCCTCCGTTACCGAACGAGGACGGGAGTGTTTTAAGAACCCCCTGATTATTAAGGATGATAGCTAGGACATGTAATGAAATACACTGTAATGCAATAATGCAATAATCAAGGGGCGACCTTGAATGACGATGATAAACACCAGGGAAAAATCATGACGGAAGAGCAAGATGGTTCAATACCTCATCAGAAAAGTTGATAACCTGAAGCTGGTCCGCCTTTGTGGAACGCCCGATCGCGACGCCAAGTTGGCCAGGCTGGAAAAATCCAGCACAATCCACTATCAGGCTTGGTATGGTTTTCCCCTGGGAACGATGTACCGTCATGGAGTGCGCAAGGCGCAAGGGGTACTGGACCCGGGTTGCCAACCAGCACCCATTCTCGTCGGCTTCTTTGAACTCCTCTCTTTGTACATGTTGTACCTTTCCATCGAAATCTACCGAAGGAATTCCCTCTTCCAACGAAACGACGGTACCTGGATCGGAAAAATTTCACCATGTGCATTATGGAAATGGGGCGAAACATGGCATTTAGCGTTGTCCGCTGGATGCACTTCCTGCATGGGCAATCAAACTTTGCGCTTTTATTCACATCTGATGTTAAAGGAGACATGCAACGTCAAAATAATGGTTTATTTGTTCTAAATGTACAGCTAAGCACAAATCTGAATTTCATATTTCGCCCGCTAGTCACAGTAATGAGAAAACCTCCGATTTTGGGAGTAAAATGCAAGTACCATTTCCATTATTTTTAGAAAGCGAGGCCTTTGTGTTAGAAAACATGAATATGGCCGCATTTTTACCCACCTATCAGGCCATTCGGCAGCTCTCGATTTATGGTTTTCACCAGGATCACCTTGCAACCAACTTTCAATCGTAGTGTCTTTACAGCCCCACACGTCTTCAGGAATTTCGTCCTACCAGTGTCCTGGGCCTTGAAGACTACCTCTTGCCCCGGCGCCCCCTCTAAATACTCATCATTGTAAAAAGCGACATCAAAGTTGGTGGATGCTATGAAATTAAAATAAATTCATTACATTTACAACAGAATATCATTATCCTTTAAAGCTTCAAAGTATTTGCACAGGGCTCTGTTACCCGAGGCTCGATAGCCAAGTGGTTATCGCGACCGCCTGATAAGCGGCAGGTCCATGGTTCAAATCCTACCCGGGCCATATGGGATTTATTATTCCATGGCTCTGTACGTCTGTTCGCATGGGACAGTATAAAGCCGTGGTTCCTTGTACCTTTTGTCTACGCAAGGGCAGGTAAAAGACCCTATCCAAGTGAGGAACATGAGTAGCTTAGGATGGACTCCCCTCCTAACCAATTGTAATCTGGCCGGAAAAGGTCGGCGAGTGATGCGCTTAGTATCTACTCCTTGGATCCCCCAGAAAGGTTTATGTGGAAAGACCCGATATACTTGCCAATGAGAACAGTGTCAACGTTTCTCTCAATGGGTCTATTGAGGCTTCTGACGAATGCAATCGTCTCCGGGGACGGACGCCCGTCACCGAGGTCGTTTATTGCCGATATCAGATCTGACTCCTGTTGTCTCTGTATCTGAGACAAATTGAATCGGTGTTTGATACCCTGCTTAAAAACCTGACACGAAAAAACAAATTCTCCGAGGTCGTTTTTCCGTCGGCAGGGCACGGGCGGCAGTTGCTTGAAGTCCCCAGCCAAAATAAGCTGAAGTCCTCCAAAAAATGATATGTTCCCACGAATTCGCCGGCACACGAGCTCCACTTGGCTGAACACTTTAGCTGACACCATGCTAATTTCGTCTATGATCAGTGTGTCGGCCGTCTTGATCCGATCCTCAACGCCCACCCAGGCATCCTCATGCTGTATTTTTCTGACCAATTCTTCGTCGTCGAACGATCCGTCTTTAATCCCTGCCCAGTGATGCAAGGTCGTCGCGTCGTTCCCAAGTTGCCTGCTGGCGATCCACGTTGCTGATGTGAGAGCGACGGTTTTCCTTCTGCCTCGCAGTTTCTTGGTAATTTCTCTGCAAACAAATGACAGGGGAGTAACACAAATTGGGCGTCCCTGGCATGAACACAACTTGTATGAAAAAGGGGAAAATGAAATTCCACCTGAGGTTCCCTCTCTAGTGTCAATGCTGTACATGACTGAACGTATTGTCTCTGAAGACCACCTCATTTTTTCATTTCTATCCTCTGTCAGGCTGATGTACCACACGAGGGAGGTGACTGAACCGGC
Source organism: Notospermus geniculatus (assembly GCA_002633025.1). Taxonomy (NCBI): domain Eukaryota; kingdom Metazoa; phylum Nemertea; class Pilidiophora; order Heteronemertea; family Lineidae; genus Notospermus; species Notospermus geniculatus. The sequence continues at coordinate 111,599 of NMRB01001688.1, read as the reverse complement.
AGCAAAGATCACATTCAAGGACCTTTATGCAGCATACCGTGAAGATTGCGAGGAGGCTGGTCAGGGAATCGCAACAGCCAGAACATTTAGTTTGGGACTGAAAACCCTCAGGCCGGGTGCCTCTAGTAACCATGGCCTGGTCAAAGGAATTAAGTTAGTTCCAAGGGAGGAGATAGTGCGCTCCGACAGAGAATATACTGTGCCTCCAGATGTTACCAAAACGGTGGGCATGGAAGGAACAGTGCTGAAGATTCCGACGACCCAGGTGATGGATGGCTCCACTGTCTTCATGGATGTCATGATTAGAGATGGGACATTGAGTGTCGATCTCCTTGGTTCCAAAATTCAGCTATCGGATTTCGGCATTAGTGGACAGATAACAGAAAATAAAAACAACATAAACGGACTGATTGAAGGACTAAGGAAAATTCGGCTTTGTGAGGGGAGAGGATGGGACGAACGCTTTCAATCTTTAGGAATTTCCATTATTAGGAATTGTCGCAGGACGGGGCAGCAAAAGGGGCAAAAGAGAGCCTTTGGGCCTGGGTGTGCTAAACTTCTTGGCATGAGTGCCACCTCCTCGACGTGCCGCAGCTGCCAGATTTACTTCAACGCTATGCTGTATTGCAAAGACAACAGTAACAAGGAGAACGATCCACCCAGAGAAGAAGATGCAAAATACATTCGTGTCGACGAGGCCACTCATGCGGACCTGTTTCAAATTTTGGAAAATCTAGCACCGAATCTGCCGCCAAATTTCAAACTTCTTCTAGAATCCCAGTTGAGAAATGGAAAGAAAGATTTAGATCCTAGGGGAAGGAGGTGGGATCCTGAATTCATCAGCATCCTTCTTTCCATGTGGAGCACGGCTCCCGCAAACTACGAAATGTTACGAAATTCCGATATGTGCCTGTTGCCCTCAGGGCGAATTCTGCGCTATTATAAGAATGTCGTCGACCAGCCTCCAGGTTTTTCACCAGGCAATTTGAAATGGATGGTGGAAGAGGCGAACATCAAAAAGCTACCATCCGCGGGCCGTCGAGGGGGCCTCCTACTGGACGAAATGACCATCCAAGGGGATTTGTTGTGCAAGAAGAAAGATGATGAATTCGTTTTGGTGGGGCAGGTAGATGTGGGGGGGCTTTCGGATAGTATAGATACTTTAATTCACAAGCAAAAGGAGTTAAGGATGGGTACCCATGCCCTTCAGTTATCGTTTCATGGCTTCACGGGATTCCGTTGGCCGGTTGCATATTTCATAACCGAGACAACGCCCGCGTACCAGCTCCACATCATTATGTGGGAGGCAGTGGACATTTTGGCACAGTATAGTTTTACCATCGACTATGTGTCTTTAGATGGGGCGTCTACCAACAGGTCCCTAATGAAAATGCAGTTCCTGGGGGACCCACGTGACTCGGATTTTACATTTACTGACATCTTTGACCCCCAGCACCAGATTGTCTTTATACAAGACNTATTAAACCTTTTTATGTATTTACCTCTAGGTTGTGGTGACTTCCTGACGAAATTTTGGTGAAATCTAATTCTTGACTTTGCCACCAGGAGGCCAAAACCAAACTCACAAAATCTGCTATGTATGCTTTGGTCACAGATATTGTCAAAGATGGCTTGTATGGCATTCTGATATGGCTTATGCTTTCCACCACTGTGCTAAAAAGCCAAGCGGGCACAGTGCCATTGGCACTATTTTGCACGTAAAGGTGGGTTTACACAGGCAACCTTCTTCTTTCAACCTCTTTCAACCTCCTGTAATCATATACCAGCAACCTAAAAGTTGAAAGAGGTTGCGTGTCTGAACATGTTCCGCAACCTGTTTCAACCTGATTCAACCTCCATGCTGCCACCTCTTTCAACCAGCAACCAAATAGCTTTCAGAAGCTAAATTTTCCTGAGGTTGCCAAAAGTATCAATTTCACCATCAAGTACTATCCAATGAGATTGGTGATGTGAGTCATGTGATCTTTTCTCCATTGATCAAAATGGTGGAGGAAATGAACATGCCTGTTGATGAGCAAGGCCAAGTATGATGTTTTGTTATTAGTGGTGCTACCGCCTGGAGGAGCTCTTCAGAAGTGGTGGCATCCATGCAAAGATAGTTTTTATATGCGGATACGTCTTGCACTTGCCAATTCGTTCAGAAAAGTGTGTGATAAGTCCCAAGTTTTCTCCTTCTGCTGATCCAATCCTTATTAAACCCATAAGTCTCGCCTTTGTATTTTTCGGTTTCTCCTACCGTCTCTGCTCATCCAGCAAGATAATGAGAGATGCAGCAATACTCCAGCCTATTCATACATTGTAGTGACTTGTTTTTCTGATTTCCCTCCAAAATTGACAGTATTACTCACCAAAATCCTTCAATTTGTTTCCACCTCCTTCAACCAGAGGTTGAACTTGGTTGAAGAAGTTTGCCATGTGTGAACATCACAGGTAGGTTGCTAGAGGTTGAGGGTTGAAAGAGGTTGCGGATGAAAAAGTTGCCTGTCTAAACCCACCTTTAGTCTGGTTGAAGCAGCCCTCGAACTCTCTCCAAAAACTGCTCGTGGAGTTCAAAGGTAACCAACAGGGTCTCCTCAAAGGCATTCACGATTTTCTGGCTGCAACATCTTCACCAAGGCCTACGGTCATTCGGTCGGACTACTAAGTATGCTACACTCATAGAGCTGAAGGGATTAGATGGTTCGAGATGGGTTGCATACCTCCTGGGTAGCCATGCATTGCCGCATTTTGAACTCCATTTTGCTGCTTGTGGAAGAAGGGTTCACCATTGATGTCTTAGTGCTAATCTGTGGCCAGTCATTCCAGGATCCAGTCGGCCATGTCCACATTCTATTGATGGCGTCTTCTCCTGGACCAGCTACATGTACATCTGAAGAAAGATAGAGTCATCTTCTCCCCTCCAGCCTGTCATGCCTGTTTCTCGTCAGTCTGCCAGTCTCCACACTCCTTTGATGGCATCTGGCTCCAGGGTATGTCAGAAAACCTCATGGAGATTATCCATGGAACGAATCCCAAAATGGGGAAAATATGCAAAAATTTCTGCCATTATCTCGACCACATCTCGCCATTTTTCTCCTAATTTCCCAAACTCTGCCCCGCTGATGTCCATCCTTTGTTACTGTTTCATGCAACCGCTGATACCTTTTGTCCATCTAAATGGACCCCTCTGGAGACAAGGACCCTCTAATTAGTCATGAATGTACGTACAAATATTTATGATTTTAGCCACAGGGGGCATCGTGTTACCCTGACAGGGGGTACTGTTTCTAACCAGTGGCCGTGCTGCGGTGATGTCCAGGTTTGACGATTGAAACTGGACAGTTACATTTATGATTGGATACTGTAAACGATGTGACAAATCATTCAAATGTCTTGGTCCAGGTTGAGCAGATGTGCAAGGTGGGGATGCCGGAGGTGATTTTACCACTGTACCCAGATTCAAGGCCGCATATATGATACCATGACAGCAACACAGCTGGAACGAAAAGGAAGCAGCCCACGGATCATTCGCAAAACTTCGGGTCTTTCCGTCATTCTTCGGTAAAGAAATCTGGCACAATCTTCGAGCTGATATCGACGGACAAGAAGCCACGGAAGAAGACCAGTTATCCCAGTGGAGAAGTTTACTGTCCACGACTGATAGACAACTAGGCCTACTTGTCAATAGTCCTCTCTAAACTAGCCTGGTTGAAGCGTGCCGAGCTCGAACCCTGGACAAGCTGGCTCAGTCAAACACCTGGGTGAAAGTAAACGAAGCGGTATTTGTTAAGATGCGTGGACAATTTGTGGAGGGTGGTAAAAATAACGCATGAAAAGGAGGATGTTTTACTTTTGGAAAAAATGTACCGAACCGTGCTCGGGCCCAGCCGAGCTTGATGAAAATTCCGTAGTGTAGGCTAAATCGGGCTATAGACAGCGAGTTCGACCAAAAATTTACAAAGTTACGAATTTCTGATCATACTGTAATCTCGATACATGTACATGTAATTTCCACTCCATTTTCTCTATGACTCTTAAAATGTGATTGTTTTGTGTTGTTTACCTTTGAGAAGAAAGCGTCATTTTGTACTTAATGCCTGAAGAGTCCTTGAGAATGTGAAGACAGACAATTCCCTCTAATGACCTTATTCACCAGTAACCTTGAACCACAAAAGACCGTAAATTATCCAACCCAAGAGCAGGAAACGATGTCCCAAATTCTATACCCCCTCAACCACCCCTTACCTGGCCATGAGTCCACCCCTCCCTCCCAGAAAAGCAAATACCTGAATACACTTTCATTATATAATTGGATGTGGATCCCATATCATGACATTCGATTCAACAACCATTACGCTTTGAAAACAAATTCCAGCCTTTTTTGGTCATTTCTCTCCCCTTTTTATTCGTCAGTGAAACAACCTATAGAAATTCCCCATTTTATCAAATTTCGCTATTTTGTCAAAAAGTGAACGAAAGGTGTCAGGTTTCCTTACAATGATATCATGTTTCTTTTCTCATGCCGACACGTCATGGTCTAAGAAACGTCACAGTGATCGGTCAAGGTGATTTCGAAGGTCAGCGCAAACCGTCAAAAGGGTGTGTTTCAAAATTGGTCACCCAAGAAAATGGGGCACAATTTAACTTTGAAATGATCACAAAGATTTGTGCCATTGATTTTCCAAAAATCAAAATAATGTAGTATTTGATAATATAGACCTTTAACTATTAGTTTCTCCATCTGGGATGTACAGTGTACACTTACAGGGCCGGATCCAGGATTCATAGAAAGGGGGGGCGTAGCTCGACAAAGTTGGTGAGCACCGAAAAAGTGAAGCCTAAACGGGGGGTCTGGGGGCTCTCCCCCAGAAAAATTTGACAATTTAAGTGCTTTTAGATGCATTTTCCTGGCATCTGAGAGCAATACTAGAATTTTTATGTGATTAAATTTTTCTTGCTAAAAAAAATCTGTACTCTGCCAAAAATAGGGGGGGCGTACGCCCCCCACGCCCCCCCCTGGATCCGGCCCTGCACTTATATTTTACACTTCTGGTGGCTCGACTTGAAAGTGCCAGCCTGAAGAAGACCCCGGTTGGGGCCGAAAATTTGCGAAATTTCTGGAGGACGACTCCTTTTATCATTTCGTGCGTCGCCTTTTGTGCTCTATTTTTTGGAATCTTATTTGAAGGAGAGTATCAAAAAATATTGAGCTTACCAGCAAAATCTATCGTTCCGTCCGACACCAAAACTATTTTCCGCTGTCAGACTTAAAATGGTTAATAGATAAATTAGTTTGCAGTGCCATAATTTAGAGCTCCATGATACCTAGATCTGACATGAATATTGTAGAGTTTCAAGAAACAGCCTTTCACCAGTAGACAAAAGAATGGTGAAAATTTTCTGGTGTCGGACGGAACGCTTTTTGAAACACACCCAAAAGTCTTGCCGCTGAAACTGAACTTTGAACCCCCGAATTCTTTCCCTCTGACCGCAGAGCGCCCTTGGTCAGAAAGTAAGAGGATTTGCTATTCATTACAAACAACTCAGTCAAACACCTGGGTGATAGTAAACGCTGGGGTATTTGTAAAGATGCGCGGACAATTTGTGGAGGGTGGTAAAAATAACGCATGAAAAGGAGGATGCTTCGGTTACCATCGTTTTCTTTTCGCGCCGTGCAGCCCTGGTGAATTCCTTCAGATGAAAAGGATGATGAAAATGTTTTTGTCAGATTCAATACAGCGGTTGCCCACGTCTGCCGCAGTCATTTTCTGTGTTTGGATAATATTGATGAGGGGAGATACCGTTCGCCCTGCAGGGCTTCAGCAACAAGATTTAAACTTAACTGCTATTTTTGTCTCTCGGATAAATCACAAACTTCGTCTCAAAATTCTTCAGAATATTATAACCAAAGATTTTGAATTGATAAATGGATTCAGCCTTAAAGAAGCGGGTACCTTCTCGACTGTCTCCGAGCTGAACTAACTGAATTTGAGAAATTAATCCAATTGCTATCCTTGCATCCTGGTCATTCAAGACAAATAACTGAGGAGATTTTGTCTTGTGGGATGAATGGATGAAGATACCATTAGGCTCAAGGTCAGAGCAAGAACGCATCTGTTGCACTTAGAATGTCGCCAAAGAAAGGGATAAAAGTATAAGGAATTTCAAATATCAAATCATTACGATTTGATATTTGAAATTCCTTATAATTTTATCCCTTTCTTTGGCGACATGGGGCCTGTTCCATAAAACGACTTTAAGCTAATGGTACCATTAACTTCAATGCATTTTGCATTTGGTTAAAGGTACCTTTAGTTTAAAGTCACTTTATGAAACAGGCCCTTGGTCTGCTATAAAAAAATCTCTTTTTCGCAGAAAAACCGCCCATACATCTGCCTCTCTAAGATCGATATATTGATGGTCTTGAAATTTCCCTTGTCGGGTTTGAATCAAGGCGCAATATTACACGAAGACAAATTTATGTTCCATCATAATGAAAGGTCACGCCATTCTCAGACTGTCAAGTGAGCTCCGAAACAATCACTGAAAGCTTCTACTTTCACTCAAATAAGACTGTCCACATTTTATTGCTGTTTTAGTACAGAATTTGGAGGTTCGATTTGAAAGGCCAGGTGTGCTTGAGAAACAATCACACTGTCTTCCCATGACCTGGTGCTATATGATATCATTGGCCTGGAAAATTGCTTATGGCTTCATTCTCAAGATAAAACCAAAGTTGAATTTCTAGATTTTTAATTCAAACTTTAAAAGCCAAATCATGTGTCCTTTTGAAAGAAGCCCCTTTAATCATCCCTGGCAAGGAATCTGGAATCATAACTCACAGGTCATTACAATCAATTTAATGTGATATTTACCACTGATATGCCAACGGTGACCCTTTTATCCAAACCCTGGAGGCACTGCAAATGGCTTACAGAATGTTGTTGCCAAAGCTGAAAGACCCCTCCAAAATGATATCGCCCGAGGACCCTTGTTGTAACCAGTTGCGATCCCTCCAAAATGATAATGTAATTGATAAATCACTGCAGACAGATATGGCCAAACTGAAAGAAGGGTCAGACCCTTATTTCATCAGTGTTACCCCTTATGAGGACTGGATACAATGAAATTCTTCAACTGTTTGGTGATATCTCTTATTTCAATTGTATCATTCCTCGAGACGATTTGCTGTTGACCTTTTTGCTCGATGTCATGTTCACCCCTAATATTTGGACCCTTCAGACCTAATTGAAGATAATTTGAGGGTTATATACCCTGGACCTCAATCTGCTTTGATCCCCAGGGTCTGGGTCTGTTGTCTGAAGAAGACCCAGACCACTTTTCATGAGATATCAATGCATTGTGTATTTCAAGGGTTTGGTTCTGAGTTGAGTGCCTGGGAAATTCATCCAACCCGTTTCTTTATCGATGGTCATTTTGTTCTGGACAAAACGATGGTCACCATATTCTGACCTTACTCATGTGAATTTCTGTTTGGCCTCTCTTCCAGCAATGAATGAAGTACGAGTTGGCCCCAAGTGCCTGGGAAATGCTATGATGTGAATGTGACTGATATTCACTGACTAGGACAATAGGGAGGTTTAGAAATCAAACGATAAACGAATACTTTACGACAACGTTAATTTTCATACTACACATTAACCAGATTTTATATTGCATTTTCGGTACAAATATTTCGTTGTCGTTAACGTTTACGTTTATCGTTTGATTTCTAACCCTCCCTACTCAGACAACCCGTACATATGCCGTACTGCTGTCTGTCCATATCATCCTTTCGAATTTGGCAGTACACCTGTCAAAAGGCCTATCTCTGATTGGCCTGCTCCAAACAGAATAGTTCCCCTTGGCCACAGCTTTTTTTCCACACAGGCAAGTTATCGTAAGCAATAGGCTGGCCTGCAGTTTCAGGTGCCTGGGAAGAAGGGAGGGGACGAAAGATCCTAGATTAGCTTTGCAGTATTCTCTGAGGACACTTGAAACCCCCAACAATACATTACATTATAAAGCTTCTAGTTGTCGCTGTTGATTTGGCTCGAACCTGAGTGCATTCTGTACCTTGTTCTGGATAATGATATACAGATATTATCGGTCAAGTTGTGGTGAATGAATCTAATGACCCCAACAGTGGGACCTGTTTCTGTTGTCCCTGTATCAAAAAAGGGTATGACCCCTTCAGGTTGGGCATAAAAGGGTTCTCAGATTGTCTCGGTGAGAGGAGGGTCAGTAGAAATAAAGCTTTCCCCATTGTTGTCCTCTTTGAGTCCATGCCCTGACCTCATCACAAACTGATGATCAAGAAAGAAACTTGAAAATGCTCAAAACCTGTTGAATTCTGGCCAATCCTGTCTTTTAAAGCCCTCCATTCTGATCCAAGAGGTTGGGAGAGTTGGTCATCGTTAACAACTAAAGATAACAACTAAGATGTCTCGCAATATTTGAGAGCTGGATGCCTGATGTCGGCAAGGCCTACTCTCCATTCCCAATGAGTGGAGGACTGTTTCTGTGTCCTGTAGACCCATCGTAGGGACGAGCGGTAAGAAGTAGGCCTACTGATTTCATCACGATGAGTAAACCTGTCAATCGGTAGGCCCCCTCAGAGTATTGTCAAGTCAAGGCTACTGAAGGTCAAAGCCTAGTGGGTGTTTGAAGAACACTTCCAAGCTTCAAACTTCTTCAACGTATCTCATGATTAGGGTCTTCTTTCCATGTCGAACATGCACGGTGTATGCCATCCTCCCGTATCAGGACTTCGGCCTCGTTCCTCTTCTTCAGACATGTCAGACACTCGTACACGTACACGTGTACGTACGTGAGTGGATGGAGGGGACGAGGTGGAAACCCCTAAAATCCAGCCCACTGTCTCCCTTCCCTTTACTCATCGACTTCGGAAATCAAGATTGAAAAGGCATCAGTCATTTGTATTTCTGATTCTCACTCCACATTCTGTCAATCAATGTGTTCTGACCAGGATAAGTGAACCAAGTCAATCTATAAATATTGGTAATTTAATAAAACTGTTTATATTCTGATGGAAGTTGTTTGCCAATAAAAGGTTTTGAGGTAAATATTTTAGTTTGACCATTTAACAAAGCTCTTGACCTGTGACCGATGTCATCTGACGGGACGCTGAAGAAATTGCTGAGGGTGATTTCGAATTTGGCAGTTCATGGGTGCTGGTGCCTAAATCAGTCAAAATATGCAATCTCGTGACCAGCATGAGACAAGAAGGCTAGGACAAAATGGCATTTGAATTAAACGGTGATGAAACTGATAAGTGTAGTTCATTATTTTTTGTAAGTTCAAGGTGACTGTGAACATAGCCCAAATCTGCATTTTTAAAGCCACACTATATAGGCCTACGTATTGAAAATTGAATTCAGAAAGTCTTTAGGGCACGTTGGTGTATAATGTACTGTGCTCTACTGAATCCATTAGGGCTCTGCCTGCAGTTATTTTTTCAATGTGTGCTGAAAGCTAAGGCTTGGTTCTCTGAAGTAGGCAAGCTTCTGGGGGACTTTCATGAGGCGGTGTGACCTCATACCTGCACTCTCCTAACGCTACAACTCTACCCAATATGAATTCAGATAATATTGGCGTTTCTCGTTGAAATGAGCAGTTAGGCTGTTCTCAGTACCGGTGATGCATTTTACCATCATCAGCTGCCCATTTAATGCCTGTAGGAGACTCCTCGGCAGAATCTGATGTATGGCCTCGGAAGTTTCAGTGAATACAAGTTCTCCCCATTCACCTTCCATTGACCAATCTTATTTTGGCATCAGGATAACCTATCAATCTGTGAATGCATTTCTACTGAATATGTACATGCAAATGAGGTCAGTTTGAGGTGGACTTTGGTAAGTTTAAAACCAAGGTGTTGGGTGATTTGGTGCTCTCAACCAGCGGCTATTTACAGTTGTAACAATAACACTGGCAACCAAACAGCTAAGTTGCTGAAAGTTTGATATTCTTCCGAACTCTCTACACTAAACATTTCACAACACGACCAAGATCGTCTGCTAAAGGTGAGAATGTTATCCAGCATCTTTCCATTACCTGCGCACTGGTAGTAAGACAAAAAATGCTTCATTCATTGGAGAATGATGGCAACATATGGTCCCTTGCCAGCCGTGCAGCTGCGCTTCTCGTAATCATCAACCAGAGGGCGATATGGGCACAAGATGGCCGCCAAGGCAGCCATCTTGAAATCTTGAAATTTAATTCTCTCGTGTGAGAGTCCGAATTTTCCCGTGCGAGTGAAAGTACATGTACCAGAGTTTGTCAAAGTGTTGACTTCCCAAACTGCGCTATACTTATGTATTATTGCGACAAGTAGACTACATGTAATAATCCTGAGAGACCACCAAAGGTAATGACGAGTCTCCATCGTAAATTACATCAAATTTTGAAGTTTTACGTGCCATTATTTCTCTGTATGTCATTCCATCACGTAAAAACGCTCAACAAAATTTTAGTTTTGACGAAGGCGCTTGCACTAAACCTTTTGACACACCAGTCGCACATACTAGTAATTGTTACAGGTTGTTACAAGGAAGTTACAACATGTAAATTTTTTATTTTGGGAGGGGGGCTGAAGTGTGAGTCAGTGGCTGCAATTATTGCTTTAGCGTGCCCTTTCTGTCAAAAAAAATCGTAAAGTCAGGTTCTTTTTCAGGTTTGGTAGACCAGTCGCACATTGTTACAGGTTGTTACAAGGAAGTTACTTAATAGTTTTTATAACGTTTTTTTATATGATCACAAGTTTTTTAATATGGGGTTGTTGGCTGAAATTTAGTCAATGGCTGCAATTATTCTTTAGATGCTTTGGCGTGTCCTTTCTGTCAAAAAAATCGTCGTCAAGTCAGGTTCTTTGCCACGTTCACGGTATTTGCTCTAATCCCTATCTATTCAGAATTGTATCCATGACACCTTAATCCGTCCCTCCATTCAGTGATGCACCCTAATTACCCACTTTTTACCCCTGGATACCTCCACGATGCCAGATAGCCATGGTGATTGCGGGGACATCTCCCAGGCCCGGACCTTTGATGTCATCGGCCTGAGGGGTAGCGCGGCGGTACAATCGGGTTTAAAAAGTTGAAGAGGGTGGCTGTTTTATGGTTGAATTGACTAATTTGGACACCTGTGGAAGGCTATCTGCCTTCAACGAAGGATTCCTTTGGGAAAGTATTTTTACCTGATGACACTAGTGTCTGCATTGTAACTCTGTCACCAGCAAAACTATAATGACTTCAAAGAAATCTTACAATATCACCAGAAGAACCAAGCATCGTTGCAGAAAAAAAATAAAAATCGTATTTAGTCCATGGGCTAGGGAGGTTCCCGTGTGCATGATCTATTCGGGTATACACAGTTCCTTTTTTCGACCCTTTTTTACCTGTTTTGACCCTTTTTTCGACCCTTTTTTACCTGTTTTGACCCTTAAGGACCTTGGGCCAAAGTAACCATGTCAAGATGGGTATCAAAATGAAGGTTTAACTTATCTGAGTGGAATTGATCAACTTTTATTGGCTGAAGTTGCCCCTGAAGCCAATGGCAAGGGGTCGAAGTTGGATTTTCCATTTTTTAACCCCTTTTGTAGGGGCTCACGGGCCAAATCTGACTTGGGGGGGGGCATATTTTCTTGAAGTACACTCACAGACCTACATTTTGACACCAATATTGTTATGATCTGATGATATCATATTTTTGTTGACCCCTTTTTTATTTCCAGTACCCTAACTTTAGGGGTCTCTTTCTCACTTGCTGCCGGGTTTGAGAAAGTCTACCCAAGATTTTCTTATAATATGGATACTCCCCTCTCAGAAACAGTAGAGTAACTTAGGGTACATCTTATGCACATGGGAACCCCCTAGCCTATGCATTAATTTGGTTGGCATAAAAAACTATACCCCTCGTATGTCTGCATTTATGAAACCAGGTGGTTTCTATAGCCTATACCCCTCGTGGGCCAATAGAACCGGACTAAGATTCCAAGGAGACTTAGACTCCTGTTGCACCGTCTTAGATAAAGACAGACTTTTGGTATGAATATCTTCCTTTCATCATGTTCGCTGTGATTATACGTAAGACCAAAAATTCATAAGCGAGCTCGCTTATGAATTTTTGGTAAGACTGTAAATGCCTGCACTGCCTGTTATTGGCCCTTTCCGGCATCTCCCCATTCCTTACATGCAGATGAACGTTCCCTTCCAATGTCTTGCCTAATGATGACTTCATTAACACAAGGTGAAAAGTTTATCTCTCACAATCAACAGGTCTTGAAGAAGGCTGAGCAGTGGTTCAGGAGAAAAATTTGCGAATTGCGTCCGCTTCCACGAAATCTTACTAATGCTGACCCAATCCAATCGCCATTGGCATTGGTGCTGATGAGGGTGAATGTATGGCTGATTTGAAAATTTCGGAGAAACCTTTCTTTGTTCAATCTAAAGCCCGTTTATCTTGGCCTTCGGTGTTATTTGCCTTCGCTTGCCCTCAGCACCGTAATACAATCATTCTATCAGGTCGCTGAACCTTTCTTTTATTTTGTTTTACACGTAACATGAATAGGCACATAACATAAAGTACAGGCCTAATAATCCAAGCTATCCACCTTCTTTTCATGCACATGCACACTAGTGCATTTATGGACGGATAGAATCCCGGCAGATGGTGAATTTTTTTCCTTGCAACGACCACAACAAAAACAGCAATCAGTCATAATAACCTTCATAAAGTATTATATTCCATCTGCCAAGCTTCAGGTGAAGCATCACTGAAATTGCCTTTTATTTTAGTACCAATTGCTTGAATATTCCGTGCCAGTTTCCTCGGCTCAGTTACCCCTCTCGTTATATGCTANTCTTTTCATGCACATGCACACTAGTGCATTTATGGACGGATAGAATCCCGGCAGATGGTGAATTTTTTTCCTTGCAACGACCACAACAAAAACAGCAATCAGTCATAATAACCTTCATAAAGTATTATATTCCATCTGCCAAGCTTCAGGTGAAGCATCACTGAAATTGCCTTTTATTTTAGTACCAATTGCTTGAATATTCCGTGCCAGTTTCCTCGGCTCAGTTACCCCTCTCGTTATGCTAATGGCCCTGGTAATTAGCGAACAATGAAGACTGAAGGGCAGGTTGCATGTCTGGAGATAATAGGTCATGAAGGCCTTGTATTTGCTACAAGTCATGAGAGTCGGGGGAAGGTGTGAAAAAAATTTGAGTTGGAATTTAAAGGTGGTTCCCATTTTTTTGTACATTTTGCCCAGAGTTTGAATAAAGCGCTCCATATGGTCAAAGTCCCTGCAGTCGTGTTTACACAATGAAAAGAGACATTTTATTCTCACCAGGGCACATTTTTTAAAATCCAAGGTAAAGTCAAAATAGCAATGGTGTTAAAAATGGTCCAGCTGGCCCAGCGTGTTCATCGTCGGCAGCTCCAATCTCAGCGGGGTAGTAACGTTGAGTAACGAATGTTGTGGCGGGAATCATTGATTGGTCGTCTGCTCTTACCTCAGCATCGCCGACCCTGGGAATCGATGGATGAGTAAGCGATAGTGATCAGTTGTAACCAGCTGGAGAAAAACTCGAAATATATCTTCCTCATGTTCGATTAACATCGCAGGAAGTCTGAGTACGAGCTACGCTTAATTCTACGCTGTTCAGGCAAATGCCAAATATTTTCAGAAGCATCGTCAACATTCTGTTGTATTCACTCACTTGCTAACATTGCATGTCTTGTGATTGTTTTTCTTTCAGAACTCCGCGGAATCGTAGAAATGGAGTAAACAACAAAGATGGCCGATAGAGCAGCCATCTTTAGGAGATGTCCGATGAGACAGCCATCTTGAACATTGGACGAGATGTAAACAACAAAATGGCTGACGGGCAGCCATCTTGAGGATCGAGGTGTTCGATCAAACCACCTGTCTCCATTCTTCCGACCTAGTGACACTGCCACCAGGTCCCGAATATTTCGGCGGAGGATCGTAGTTCTAATACATGTCAAATAGAATTGAAATGCTCGGTAGGAACTAGTTTGGTGTTCGATGTGACAGCCGTTTTGAACACGGCCGGCGAGCAATCGTTTCCTTGAAGTTCAAAACTTCCTCTGTTTCTGCTAGTGTTACAAAATGGAACTTTCGGTCCCTGACACATCCAGTCTTGCTTCTCTGCATCAGTTAGTATCTCCTCTTGTCCATTTCTCCAAGTCATCTCTGGGAAGGAAAGAACGCGAAACAACCGACGGATGTTTTCGAAACACGGCTGGGCGTACCCCAAGTTTGTGGCGGTAAACATTGATTGATCGCTCATCTGGCCTTCCTTCTCAATAAACGCCCCTGGGAATGATGAGTAAACCATACGGGAGGCCGATAGCTCCGTTATCAGAGATGTACTACCGTGCAACAGATACTAACTAGCCGCAAAACGATACCTAATCTTCAACTTGTGGAAAGATACAATTTGCAAAAACTCTTCGCAGGCAGATAGATGTAGCCAGTTATATTCCCAGGGCCTTCCGCTAAATTCATGGGCACGCTGGCGTCTCCTCTGTTCAGCTGGTGGGAATTGTTTTTCAAAATTTGGAACTCTCTATCATCTTGTCTCCCTTTTTTGTCCCTGCAAGGGATTCCCTCCGAAAGGTCGTATATTGGTGGAAAATGGCAAGGGGGTTGTTGTTTTTCCCGTTTTTTACAACAATGGGTAAAGTCACAGGCGCGGATCCAATGGAGGGGGCGCACCCGGCCATGCCGGCGCATGCCCCCCCCCCTTTCTGCCAGCAAGTTTGTAAAATCGACCATGAAATTCTGATGAAATTTGGAGCGAATCATTGAAATTCACCGCAGATTTCAATGTTTTTAGCACAGTGCGCCCCCTCTTTTCCGAAATCGTGGATCCCCTGAAAGTCTTTATATGAAGAGCGTCAATGTAGCTGTATTGAAATTTGGGTACAGGGTTCAAAAGGGTCCTGCGTTACGTGACCTCGTGTTTTTCTGTTGTTGACGTGAAAAAC
This sequence comes from Notospermus geniculatus, assembly GCA_002633025.1. Classification (NCBI taxonomy): domain Eukaryota; kingdom Metazoa; phylum Nemertea; class Pilidiophora; order Heteronemertea; family Lineidae; genus Notospermus; species Notospermus geniculatus. The sequence continues at coordinate 96,557 of NMRB01001688.1, read as the reverse complement.
AACAGTTTCGCGATGTTGAAACTGCCATCTACGGGCTTCAGGCAATGGGTCGTAAGTCTATTGTAAAAGCATCGAGAACAATAGATTTAAGGTAAACCTTAATGTTAAGGGATGTTCTAAAATACGGCCCAATGATTTTTTGAGGTCCTTGGCAGACGATACTCGTGGGCAAAAAATGGTCTTCCGCATAAAGTGCGACCTCTATTGGTAATTGATGTCTAGACAGAGAAACCGGAAGTGACATTTAAAACTCCCCACGCTTTTCTCCGAACAGCTGACAATTGGAATCAGCGAACTGACAGTTAGCAGAAACATTTCATTTTCCATTTGCACGCTTCTTTTATTTCATGACGCTGTTCACTTAACCATTGTCTAAAGTTTAAAATATACATTTTCCACCCGTGTTTACCTGGGTGTTTACAATGGATTCAAAGACACGCTCACTTGGCGAACGCACCATGTTTCGTTAAATTTCCACTCGTAAAACCAGGTGAGAACGTCGGTTTTTACAAAGATCTTGGGAAGAGGAGATAGCGTGAACATTAGAAGACTCCTCTGCGTCCATCACATGATCTCTCTTGATGGATTCAGCGAAATGTCGAAAAAGCATTGGTAAGGCTAGGCGCACGTTGACGGCAACTAGGGAGTTTTCGCAAAGCCCCCGAAGCGCCAACGCGAACGCCAAACCCATTGTTCGATGCTACGAAAAGACCACCGAATAAAAGGATAGACGTTCGCGTTGGCGTTTCGGGGGCTTTGCGAAAACTCCCTAATATCAATGCGGTAGGGGTGTTTTTAAAGTCGACTGACCCGGCTGAA
>NMRB01001688.1:81087-95055 GCA_002633025.1 Notospermus geniculatus | reverse complement strand
GGTTTCTCAACAGGAAATGGAGAACGATCTCCCGACGCCGTCGTCATAGTCATGTTGCTTTGCAAAATCCATTGTTTCATGATTCATGTTCTGTTCTGAATTTGAAAAATATCAATCTATTAAATGAAATATCCTTCCATTAGGATTATGACACCACTAAATCAGACCCATAGAAATCAACTTCCGGTTTTAGCAGATGGCATTTCAGACATTTGAAGGTCAAACCGAAGGTCGAAAGATTACTGGCTTCTCATTTTGTTTCGAACGGAATTTGATAACCCTGGTCGAAGGTAGACAATGTGGGAAGGGTCATCCTTTTTCTTTTCCATGGTAAGGGTGTGCAATTTCAAATAACAGTATTCAGGGGGTCACCTGCCCCTTTCTACCGTTTGTCCAAACTTCCGCTAACTTCATTAGTTGAATCAAAAAAGTGTTCAGCCCGGTTGCCGGCGCGGCGATACGGGGACAGACGACAATTAGCGTCCACTCGTTACTTCCGCTCTGGAATGGCCCACTAATCCTGGGACTCGGACGAAAATAGCGCCAAGTTATGAAGTGAAGGAATGCAAAGTGAACAGCTGTGGCCTGCCGTGTGTAATTACTACAAATTACTTGGTGATTTTATTGAAAAATTTTAATATTCTTTTGTGTTTGACGACCGCGGTATCTGTGTCTTGGTTCACGGTTGGTCGATTTCTGTCTCCTGATGAAGCACCCCTGGATGAGATTCTCGGAGGGTGATTTGGAGATGCTCATCATTCTCTTGTCTTTGTCATGCCTGTAAAAGCCGAGGCATATGGTCACGTCTTAACCGCACCGCTCATCAACAGCAAATGGACATCTTATAGACTAGGATTATACCCCATCAGACTGGCCCGACACCCAGGGGCTGTGAGGCGTCATTTTCAATCTACGACCGGCACATATGCCATCTGAACTGTCAAATTTTGGATTTTATCCCCGTCTAGTTTTATTTTCGATCACAACCTAAATGAATGTTGGAAATAAAATGGCGGAAATTGACGCCATTAACAGTCGGCTTTTCCTAAAATGGAGTTTACGTCTTTTTGATGCTACTGAGAATGAAATTTTACGGCGCATTATCGGGTCGGAGAAAATAAGTGTTATTCTAGGCCTACTGCATGTAATAGGTATATGTGTGTCCTGCAGTGCCTCTGGGCGTCACCCTGTCCCGGGTCTGCGGCCAATCAGATAAATGCTTAGAAAACGATGAAGGAATCTGGCGAAGATTTCTGCAAAAGGCGGGGTAACTGGTAAATGTAACTAAATACATGTATTACGTAATCACGCCAATGTAAATGACACAACACTGAATATTACGTAATCATACAATGTAAATAATACCAACACCGAATATTACGTAATCATACCAATATAAATGGACACCAACACTGAATATTACTTAATCATACCATTGATGTAAATACTACATGGACATCAACACTGAATATTACTTAATCATACCAATTTAAATGACACCAACACTAAATATTACGTAATCATACCAATGTAAATGGACACCAACACTGTATATTACCTAATCATACCAATGTAAATGGACACCGACACTGAATATTAAGTAATCGTACCAGTGTGTTTCATACTGGGAATTAAAGTATCTTAATGAATCAATTAAAACATTTCGTGTTTGAGCCACTAGCGGAAATGTGCTTTCTTCAGAACAGAACCGTACGGACGATGTCCCTGCCCGGTGTCCCTGGACACCCCACTGTTACCAGCCGGGCGTTCGCTAAACTTCATCACGTCATGCGTTATAAATGCCTAACTGTAAATATGACCCACCATAACCTTTACATCATCCTTAAATTTCACTTAACCCCTGAAAAAGGGCCCAAATGTTAAAATTAGCCGCCCGCCCTGTTACGTTCGGTCGTCACAAATCTAAACTTAATAGCCTTCAATAGAAGTAATTGAGAAATTACAGAGGTGTGAAATTTCTTACCCACCCGACTTTGGTAAAGTCAGCCGATTTGAAAGGGGAGAATTCCTTATATCAAGTCGTGGATGTAAAGTGCAGTGACCCATTATCTCTCAGAGCATATGCCAGCCCTTATTGCCCTTTGGACCCCTGAGTGCGCAGTCCTGGCCGAAATTTCGGGGTTATTTTCGAAGTAATGTCTCTGGTTACCATATCGAGGCTGAAAGTTCTGTTACGAAGCAAATGAGGCGTTAAATAGATTGAGTTGCTGATCATGATGACGTCACAGAACGGTGATGGTCCGCATGTCCAATTCCCAAGAGAAGAACAAGAAGGAAAGGATTGGAACACCTGCAAAACTGATAGTCAGCATGTTGTCCCAAAAAGCAGTTCCTAAACCTTGCCGTGTTCATGATTTTACAGTACCAAGTCAAAGTACTAATTAAAAATATTGAAATATAATAAGAACAATATTTCAAGTTTTAACGTATTAATGGAGTCAGAACTATGCAATGTCAAATTAGTGATTTTTAGCATATTTCAGCCCATTTTTATGGAAAACCCAATTTTTCCCTATATTTGGCTTTTTTTGAATCTCAAAAAACTACTTTTGAATTTGATATCAAAATTGAAATTATTTCTATAGGCCTATGTAAACATTTTGCTTCTTGAAATAAATTCATGGAAATTTTTATGCTTTTGTAAATAATCTTTAAAGACGATTTTTCGGTCAGTATTTTTATGTAAAATTCTTTTACTACCCCATATTGTGTATTTTTCCTCATTAAATAGACAGCATTGTTATCCAAGGTAAAAAGGAATAAAAAATAAATACAGTGTAAGTTCTTATACTGACAGTTTTTTTCCTTTAAAAAATCGTTCATTTTTTATGAAAAGGCAAAATTTGACATTGCATAAATAGTTCTGACTCCACGTCCAAATATTCTGGCGATTAAATTTGTCTAAATCGGCAAGGGCCACCTGTCCCCCTTACCATCCGGCAAAACGAATTCAAAACCATTTGTCTTTTATCGTTAAACGAGATTATTTCTGATACAAAACTGTCATCCTAATCATGATTAAGTTTCTAAACCTAAAATATGACATAAAGGTCTTAACCGTGATTAAAATGAGGACCACCCTGGTACCAATGCTTCTTTCACTCCACCTGTCGTATGGTTATTATCATTATTTAACTCAGGAACAGCTTCGGTCCCTTTCTTATGAAAGACCCCTGAAAACCCTTCTTTTGATATCACTAGATCAGCATTTAAAGTCATCATCATGTTGAACAAATTCATCATAATGGACCCTCAGCATGGATCAGAGTTCTTTATGGACTCGTTTTATTGCGCCCTTTCTTTGGACCCTTGAAACGCCTACAGTTATCTTACATTCTGCATCCTTTCCATTATCCAAAGAAGATTCGTTGGACCCTTTTCATCGTTTGAGGAAATTTTGTCCCTTTTTGTCATTCTGTATGTTGTCTTTCAGCATCTTGTGTCATGTCATATTCATATTCGTTCAACCCTGAAGACCCTTTTCACATCCCCTATCTTTTCATCACTTCCTTATCCACTCATAACTTTGACCCTTAATCATTGTCCTTTAGTCCCTTTTATACCATCGCACGTAAGTCATCCGACCTTCTCCCAGGATCTGATATTTGATTCTTTGGACCCTTTTCACATCTGAGAAAGACCCTTTTTACTTTGAGACCCTTTTTATTATAGCCTGCATCCCTTCGGCTCTGGACAGATGTTAAGTCCGTTGAGACTGGACTCATTTTGAAAGATATTGTAACAGGACATAAGCCAACACAATGATTTCCTGACTTCTCTCAAGGTGAATGGTTCTAAAACCCCTACTGCTTCCTCTTCCCTTTTCTCCGGTCACAGGTCGTGTGAAGTTCAGAGCGCGGGCAGGTGACAGAAGCATAAAATGAACAAGTCTTACTTAACCTATAATAAGAGATGGCGATCTTTCTTACAATTCGTTTCATGTCGTGTTCAACAAAACAAATCGAGGACACTCATCATACGAGACGATGCCATTCATTAACTACCACAATAAAATTATTACAGAGGGTAATAATGAGGTAGCCCTGACACCTTAAATGACGGATTGGTCAATCTCCTGTCACGGCACCAGCCGTAACTGAATCGTCAACGAACGTCACCCTTCCGAACCATTCAAACAAAACCAAAATTCCTACCTTCCCCCGGCTTTTCACACCGTCGAAACCATAACCACCTCTCAGCTCCTTCCTGTTGATTCTTTCAGTAAAACACTATTAGCACTTCTAGCTGAAAGAATAGCTCCTTGCCCCCTTTCCTTTCAGCATCTGGGAAATTTAACCTTGGTTACTATGGAAGTGGGAGTCATATTTCACGTCAGAAGCATTCTTTAAATGGCGTCTTTCAAGATTGTTTTCTAACTTATCATTACGTTTTGTCAAATTCTGAACTGAGAAGCTAAATTCATATTCGTTTTAACATTGAAGGACGAATTTGACCAAGTAATGATGAAAGAAGTCAATTCTTATCCGAAGCTATGACAGTCGTAGGCCACAATGACATCATTGATAGTTAGGGTCAAACACTTGAGCACTTTCAACATCGTGCCAAAAGAGCAGAGAATTACAGGACATGCGCAAGAGGGTGCTTTTAAGTTTCGAGTTTTTCCTTTTACTGGACCAATAAAACCAATCAAATAACGAAATGAAAGGAGCGGATGTGAAAGTGTTTCATGGTTTCATCTTACGGTGAATTTATGGTCAATTTAGGTCAATTGCATCGTTACCAACCAACTTCATTTTTTTCTTGATTCAAGCGTTTCACGTCAATCTGTAGGTCGATGGTCAACAAATTAGAAAACATAATCACAAAGGAATCAAACATGAATTTTCAACTTACAAATTTAGCATTTTATAAATGTGGACAGTATCCCTTTAAACCTCAACAGATTTGCATTCCGACTCTTATGATAGGCAAGACCTTTCTGCATGTTTAGTGCAAATTTTGTTGAATTCAGACTAGTCGATCTTGATGCAAAAGGATTGAATTAATGAGAACCCCACGAACGATGTGTACATTTGAATAGGCTATTAACGTACATTTGCACATGGAACACTAATTGTGCTGAAAGTAGCTCTGTTATCTTCAGAAATGGAATTCAAGGCATCAAGTTGACAGGTTCATGTACCCCACTACCATAAAAAAAAGTTGAAGCTCCTGCCTATTACGTAAAGCCAAAATTCAGGCAGTGAGAGTCATCTGGTGGCAACACATGAAGTGTATCCCTCAGTTACTTCATCGTTCGCAGTTAAACCTTTATGTTCGTAATGGTGATACATTAAAAAGTAGGCGGTACAGCCTCCATGCACTTTCCCGGGACACTTTCTCATGTGGTCACCCATCCGGAGCGAGGGGGACAAACCCTTGCGTGACCAGAGAACTCCTCAACCTGTTTCCCAGGGTATCATCACCTCAAACACAGTGTAAGGGACAATATTGAGATCCTATCATATTATAGGAGTTATTTAAAAGGGACAAAGTGCCTTGGAAAGTAAGGTGGAAGGAGAGCATCTAATGGACCACAGGGTTCACCTTTTTTTGCGTCCCTTTTGAAAAGCAGAACTGACAGGTAACTGACGGGCCAAAATGCAGAACAAGGCAAATGACGAACGTTTCGGCAAAAAAGGTTCATCAGAAAGTTTGGTCAATTTCTTGACGTGTTTTTTTTCAAAACTATTGATGGAATGATGGTATTTCACTCGCGATGCAGGCTGGAAACTTATAAGCTGCTCTTCCAGGCTGAAAAGTGGAATCCGAATTTAGGCCGTGGTACGGAAGTAATAGTTGCCATTGGCACCCTATAGCCCAACCCTCGACGCCTCGCCCCGGGGAGAAATCTTACTCCCCTGTTGATGACCGCAGATGTGTCCCTCCCTTCTGCCCCAGGGAGTCAGTCCCCCGGGGAAATGACTGCTTCCTGTGGGCGAAGTCCCAGTTTCGTCGTAACGCGGAAAGTGCATTCGTTGTTGATGATAGCCCATAGAAAATGTCTGCTACCGACACAGGCAGTGTTCCTCTACCACTCTCAGCATTGGGAGGTTTCGCAAATCTGACGAAAAACGAAGTACGAAATACGAAATACGAAATTCAACTTCATTTCCAGGAATCTATTTCTGGAGATGGTTGGTACCACAAATGTCCCTCCTGCCAGTGCGTCTTTTAGCCTATCATGTAAGACCGAAAGAGTTATGGTGCATCTTGAATTTCGAAACTTCCACTTCGCATCTACGAAGTGGAAACGAAAGATAAATTTCAAAGTTACCGTACACACCGTAACTCTATCGTACTAACGCCATACGCTATAAAAGACGCTCTTGCAAAACATTTCCTGAAATTCATTACGTCATGGAAGTGAAGTCCAATTTCGTATTTCGTACTTCGTTTTTTGTCATATTAGGGAGTTTTCGCAAATCTGACGAAAAACGAAGTACGAAATACGAAATTCGACGTCATATCTATGACGTAATGTATTTCAGGAAATAGCTGGTACCACAAATATCGCCTGCTGCAAGAGCGTCTTTTAGCGTATGACGTTAGAACGACAGAGGTAAGGTGCATATTAAACTTTGAAATTTATCTTTCGTTTCCACTTCGTTGATACGAATTGGAAATTTAAAAATTCAAGATGCGCCATAACTCTTTCGGTCTTACATGGCATGCTAAAAGACGCACTGGCAGGAGGGACATTTGTGGTACCAACCATTTCCTGAAATACATTACGTCATGGATATGACGTCCAATTTCGTATTTCGTACTTCGTTTTTCGTCAGATTTGCGAAACCTCCCTATTGGCGAAACCTCCCTAATATTCCGAGACCTCCAATTCTTAGCAATATGATAAGCCAACAACTTCCTCCAATATTCCCGAAATCAATGACATCTTCCAGTGGTTCCACGAAAAGGCAAATTTGACGCCAAATGCCAATCAAAGATGATATGCCAGTCATTGGACCAATTAGATTATATTTTTGGTGCCAAATCTCATCTGTTCGTGGCAAACGCCAGATTGCAATTACAGATAAGAGACAAACCTGCATTTACTGCATTAAAATAACTGCATCAGATGTCATCTTCTTAGTCATTATTTAATAATCGGGCAGAGACACTGCGATCTGCGACAAAGCTGGGGTCAAAATCTTCACGGAACTCATTGCTGTTCTGAAGTCGTCGCCAGAACGATGTCCATCGGAAAAAACCAACTCATGACATTCACATTTTGTTGTATATGGGCAGTGACTTGATTTTTTCGTCACGTTTAGGCCCCTATTACATAGAAGTATGCGGTATACGAAAACGCCGTTTTACAATGGCTTCACGGTCGTGAATCCATTTGAAGCCTTTGTTAACCGGTGTTTTCGTATACCGTATACTATGTAATAGCGGCCTTAGGCTTCCCTTACATAAGTATACGGTATACGAAAACACCTTTTAACAAAGGCTTCCCGAGGATTCACGACCGTAAAGCCATTGTTCACCGGCGTTTTCGTATACCGTATACTTCAATGTAAAGGAAGCCTTATACATGTACATGTATAAACAATAGGGAGGTTCAGATAACGTTCCTAGTCTCGACTCCCGACTCCAGCATGTCCAGAGGATTCCTTTTTTGGGAACTACGTCATCAAATGCAACGGGGTTTTCCAAAGCAATGGACCGGTGTTTGCTCATTCAGGAGAACGGATAGAACCCGGGCCGCCTAAGTGGTAAAATATTAGGCCTACATGTATTTATCTCCGACTTGAAAAATCGGAATTTTAGCACGTCGGAGCGGGAGTCGGAGTCGGACCATGCAGATCTTAACCTCGCTATTTTCTCGCCGAGACAGATGAATACCCATCTATCATATCATTCCTGGAAGCGAGATGAAGTCATTTTCAATGAAGAACGAACTGCGCAGGCTGATCGAATATTGATGTTTCCCAATTAGACATGATGTTTGATTCCATCGATTGGGCTGATAGAGTTGCAGAAATGGAATATGGTGGCATGGCATCAAGCAATGTTTGTCTTATGATCACGCTTTGCGGTGAAAAATAACCCAAGACGTATTCTGGTGGACCCTATATGATTTGGTGATGAACTGAGTATACTAGTCTCGGTCACCGAGCCGCTAATTGCGAATCTGGGGAATCGAGCAACGCTGCGGAACAAAAAGGCTGGCTGCGCGAGACTAGGAGTATTCCGGCCAGAGAAGTTTCCGCCGCAGGGCAAGTCCACGGTCAAATTCGTGATATAGGCCTACTTGTACTTGTTCAGTGCAGTCTCTGCAACTCATGGCAACAAAGGACCATTAAGTTCCCTGCATCATGTCAGATTCATGTCCTTCTATGCCACTGTTGAATTAAGTTTTCTCCTTAATTGTCCAGCGGCCACCCGTGGGGCTTGGTCGCTATTCTTTCCTTAATTGCTTGTTTGTCCTGTCTACACAGGTTATGTAGTCCTGCATTCGGGTTTCAGCTCAGTCTTTTCTAGAGTTTCAGATTGTAAAGTTCCACTTGAAAAAGACCCCGGTTGGGGTCGAAAATTCGTGAATTCTGGAGATTGACTTCTTGCTTATTATCATTTTGTGTGTCAATTTTGTGCTTTTCTGTATCTTGGTTGAATTAAGTTCGTTGTATTTCATAATTAGTACACTGTTTGCTAATTTACTTGCGTCACGGACGTGACGCGTGTGATGTCACGTCCGTGACGCAACTAATTAGCAAACAGTGCACTAATTATGAATCACAACGAACTTAATTCATGTCAGGGGCATGAAGGACAAGAGCCTAGTGACATAATGCAGGGTATTACATCTTTCTGTGGTTCCACAATTTGCAGAAACAGCACTGAATAAGTGAAAGAATGTCACGTCCGAGACCGTGGACTTGCCCCGCATGCGCAGTGTCGTCAAGAACTGTACCGCTGCAACAGGTGGCAAATAGAGGAAGTCGAGTCCTCCAAGTCATCGATCCACGGCCCGAGGCCACGGGCTATGGTATTACCAAAATGGAAGAGAAGGCAGGATGTTTGGACTGACGCAACAAGAAAATTCAAATATCTGTTGCCATATCGCGCTCAATGTTGTTGTCTGACCGAGGGGGATGTTCCGTACCCCCCGGGGATCGGAAGCAGACTGGGATTAAAGGAGACAGAACATTATGAGGAAATAGTTTAACAATAAAATTTGACGATTATAATCTGGATTATGACGTGATGTCTATTCATTGAGAGTTTATTAGCTTTTCAGATTTCGCTTCCGTGAGTCCAGTTCCGGTGTTGTGATTTCAGAAAGGGACAGGTTCGGTGCGGGCAGTTTGAGGTCCTCGGGGTTCGACCGACCTCCCTATCTTGCTGAGCTTATCAGGGATTCTTTAATGATCGCTCTCTCCGTCACCGCATACAGAGCGCGGTAAGAATTTTTCAAATTTTCGACCCCAAACGGGTTCTTCCTCAGGCACTTTCTAGAAGATCCAAGAAGTGAATGAACTGGATCCTATAAGGTATAGAAGTTATATAATAAAGAAACCCGGATGAAAAACAAAAAGGTGTGAAAAATTCAGGGTGAATAAAGGAGTTGAATATAAACAAGGCCCCCTTGTTTGGAGCTGGAGTTGTTTACAAAGAGAAGACCTGTATATATAGAGAAGATCTGTTTAGTAGACGTGATTAGGCTGAAAGAAAACTTTTTTTCAGCCTAATCACACACCTTTAAAGCTGCGTTTACCAGACATCCGGAATGCGGTATAGGGACGCGGAATCCCCGACGGAAGCGATATGTTGTATGCGAAAATACATTGCATTTTCCGCTTCCGCGTTCCGCGTGTCAGCTAAACCTAGCTTTAGTTTCAAAGAAAGAAAGGCTGAAAGAAAAGAGTTTTATAAATTACCCATTAAAGCATAATTTATAAAACTTTTTTTCAGCCGAATCACACACCTTTTTGTTTGTTTCAGGGTCGCGTCGGGAAGGTGTTCAACCAGGGAGGCGGTAACACGGACCGAAACCTACCAAAGAATCAGGTTGGCGGAACGCCTGCACGACGCGTCGCGTACGCGCCAGTCTGTCACTGGCTTTATTCGCTAATTATCAGCGTATAATTACTCAGATAATTAGTTGATAACCAATCAATGTAGCCAACACCGTGACGGTACATTTGATATCCGACCCCGTAGATTGCAGAACCCACACCCGCTTGACTTATTGACCCGTGATCGAGCGGTGAAATCAACAATGCGCATATACTGGAGTTCCACCCTTTGATGGTGGGCTGCGAGCATGGATAAAAAGGGTCCATAGATTGGTCTGTCGTCTTGCCGAAGAGCTCCTATCACTCCTGCTCTCGCTCGAGGTAAGGAATATAGGCCTAATATTGTTGTAGATCACATCGGTTTCCAATGCGTTTGTCTGACTTATGCCCGCTGTACGATCAAATTTTCCATCCAATTTTCTGAATACGCTCAATAAAGGCCTACACGCGGGTTTCTACATTGAAGCCCCAATAGGCCCGGAATCTGAATTTCCAAAAAGTTGGATGAAAAATTTGATAATGTATAGCGGGCATTAGGGACGCACATACCAAATTACCAACAGTAGGCCTATATGACCTAAAGTACATGTACCTACGACTACAAAAGGCAAATTGGTAGGCCTAGTCTGGGAAATATACGATGGCGCTGATTGGTGCTTTTTGGAGAGGATTCCAAATCTTGACACTAGAGGGCGTTCTCACGAAATGTGAAGCACTCGGAGATTGTGTACTGACGCAGAATCACCAGGCGGTGTGGATGGATTGGTATTCCGTTGAAAAAAATTATCCCTGAGGCGTAGATCTACAGGAATCACCCCCTTCAAGAATTAGCCAGGAGACGCATTTTCTGGGGGGTCACCCAAGTGCAGCAGGCCAACCAACAATGCACGGCAGCATTATCCCACGAATTATACCACAAAGGCAGCATTATGTTTTATGAAATTGATATTTAATGAACTTAATGTGATACTAAAATCGGCAACAATACACAGAAGACAATGCGTGCCGTGTGTGTTCAATCCGTTTTTCACAGTCTCGTGACATGATGCGGATGAATGAATGTGAACGAACGATCAGTAGCACCTCTAGTCTCACTGTCTTCACACTTTCACAAAATCGCAATAAACCTCGTTAAACGTCACAGGCAGTTTTATACCATATATTTTGATTTTCGTGTGAAATTTTTCAGTGAGTTGGCAAGTCTTAAGCCGCCCATACACGGCGCAATATTATTGCACAATATGGGGCCCAAATGGGTGGTCGTGTGCTTTTCGCATGATGAGTAGAAGAAAGATTGGCAATAATATTGCCCATTGTGATCCTCATATTGTGCAATAATATTGATCGTGTATGGGCCGCTTTAAGCCGCCCATACACGCCGCAATATTATTGCACAATATGGGGCCCAAATAGGTGGTCTTGTGCTTTTCGCATGATGGGTAGAAGAAAGATTGGCAATAATATTGCCCATTGTGAGCCTCATATTGTGCAATAATATTGATTGTGTATGGGCCGCTTTACAGTAGCTGTTGGCTGACCCAAGACAGACAGCACATTACACATTGCCAAAATTGCATGAAAGACACCTTTTCCGGTGACCAGTGACGTATGGGCGCATAGCCTCTCGCTAGCTACGCCCTGCGCCAGAGATTAGAATGTTACAATTTGCCAGGACATTTTTTCCTGGGGACTTTCTTTCCGTTCACACCTGGACTCCTCTCACTCCATCTCCGCCTAGCGGTGACGTCATTGCCGCGTTATTCGATTCTGACACTAGTCACGTGGCCGACGATCGACAGAGGAGATGAAAAGATCAACAACGCGTTCGGACTGAGGAAAGTACTGATTTCAAACTGAAATTATTAGTGGATTTAACTCGATTTCACTTTCAAATCTGATGTGAAAGACGCAAAAGGACTTGGAGTGATTGACTGTGGTGTTTTCAGGTAAGTTTATTTTATTCATCAAAAGTTACCGATGTTTGAATATTGTGGACCGCTTTCGTGATCATGCGTGCAGCGCAGAGTACAATGCGTGTAGTGTGTGAGCTGGTGGCGTTGGTGTCTTCTTTCTGTGTCAGCGTTCAATACGGTTTTATGCGTAGATTGTTGTACAGATTCATAGGGATTATTGTGCTCAACTTGAGTTGCGGTCAACCCCAAGAACTGCATGCACTGCATCACACTGTTTCATGGTTTGTTTACATTTTTACCATGACCAAAATTTATTTTTAGCATGTGATTTTGGCATGCATTGAATTTGATGTCGTCATTGTATTGTATTTTGTAGGTTTAGCCCTTAGAGTGCCATTGGCATTGATACCGAGTAGGCTAGGGCCTATAGGCCTACACAGAGCAACACTAACAGTTCTCTTTTTTAGGACCATTACGCTACCGAGTATTGGCCTACTAAGGTCATAAAATTAAAATTTCGAAACACATGGGCCCGTAACTACGAAAGGTGTTTATCTGCTGTCCGTGTGTAAGCTCAGCTTAACCTATTGTTTGGCCTATTGTGTGGGAAAGTTAGGCAGTGTTTAAGAGATAAGGCCATTCTTTTTTTATTTGTTGTTTAGCGGACCCGCCGTAGTTAGATTTTGGCATTTTGGAAAAAAATTAAATTGACAAAAACCCGACTTTTTTATTCCTGCCTGTCCCGTTTTTCAACCTTTCAATGTTTTTTTCAAAAGCGGGATATTTAAATCTCGGGCCAGTCGTTGTCAGATCGTGATCAGCGCCCTCAATCGATCTTGGGACGAACCATGAACTGGTACCCGGCATCTACCAGCGTAAATAGTCACCTACGACATGTACGAGAGTCATGAGAGTACATGTAGACGTCAATGAATGCTGTTGTGTAGTGCATGTAGTGTGAGATGGGCATGTGTGAAGTTGCTGATTTTTTGATGATTTTGACACGGTACATTTCAATACAAATACATGATATTTGAGTTTTTATATGTCCGCCTGTCTTGGTTTCACTGGATAAAGGCTTGCTAAAACGAAAAATAAAAATCCATCAGAAAGATTGGACTTTTATTTTTATTTTTTTTCCTGTCTCCTGTCTTTAGTTTACTAGAAAAAAATCCGCTAAACAACAAATAAAAAAAGAATGGCCTAAACACCTTTCGTAGTTACGGGCCATGCATTTTTGGCAATTTTTTCTTTTTTTCGAAAAAATTTTTTTTCCCGAAAAAATCCATTTCTTCAATGCATCGATCCATACCTCCCTCTGTCATTAGACTATGTCTAACCCGGTGAGCACCATGGTCCATGGACCATTTCATTTCCTATTTGTAGGGCCTATATTCATTTTGTGCTGCTTTATCACTTCTTATTCAATCCCAGACCCAGTGAGATGGTGTTAGGCCAGTTTAAGAGAGGGTCAGTTGGTTCTTTGCTGGGGGATTACAGGATGAAGGATGCAATCCTCCTGTGTGAAGTCCATGCCACCTTTAGTTGGCAACATAGCCTATGTGAATGGTCCTACTGCCGTACTGGTCAGTCCTGGAACCACAATTCGCTTCCATTTCAATGCATCCATAAATAACCTGTGAATCCCTGTCACAGCAAGAGACAAGAAGGAAGTGGTGAAACGGTTCCATTATTGGCTGGATAGTGTCTGCTGCAACCCAAGGTGATCATAAATGTGTACTTGGGTTGTTCTACACGTACACCATAAAGGAATCAAACCATAAAGGTTCAACTCGGATTTTCGCTCAATTCAGGATTTCTGCATGTATTGTTTGATAACATCGAAAATACACAATATTTTCTTACACTTTCGGTGTCCGATTAAAGGTATTGATCTCGGTAATGAAAGCTGAAAATTTGACCAACATCGGTTGGCCAGGTGATGAGATATTTAGAAATGAAAATGCCGAGGTAAGGGAATATTCGCACAAACGATGAGCGTTCAGGGTGAT
>NMRB01001688.1:45797-72198 GCA_002633025.1 Notospermus geniculatus | reverse complement strand
TGGTTTCTGACAGTTCTATATGCTATGGCACTGAAATGCCCTTGGACACACCAGTCGATGTGGCCTCATCATCATTCAAGCTTCGGTACATTGGTGTTTGGGTTTGGGTAAGCCTATTCCAATTGACCCTTTATTGCGGAATAAAATTTTATTTTTTTCTTCTCCGCTTTTCAGAGAACTTGGATAACTTTCGAGAAATCAAAAAATAAAATTTTATTTTTATTTTTTTTCCGCCCTCCTCTGATGGAGGTGCTGAGAAAAAGCTCGCGAAACAAGGAATAAAAAAAGCGTGGCCCAACATAGAAGTGATTTGAACGCCGACGCCATATGCTGGTGGAATCGAGCCCTTATCCTTCCCTTTTCATGGTACAAAATCAATGTAAATGAACTGCCTCGAACCAGATCAAAGCAACTCCATGTAAAATACATTACCGGTATGTCAGTCAACTGGTCATCAGGTTGGCTATGATTCGAATAATGTGAAACTTTCTCATGAGGTATGGAAAAAAATGAAAATTCTTCCCTGTAAAACTGGTCTGTGGGCCAGTTGAGATACTTTAAGGCCAGCATCCAGGCTGTTTATTTCAAGGTTAAGGTAAGTTGTATAAAAAATGAGGTGAAGGGAAGCAATATGATTCAGAGCCTCCATCTGCCCAAAGCAGCTGATCTTGAGAGTGATGGGGGTCGCACCAGCTGAGGAATAGGTAGTTACTGAGGAAGTAAACACTTCCTGTAAAATGGCATGATACTGTAATTAAACACTACAAGGAAGAAATAAAATTGTTCGTACTTGAACTTAGTCTTACAGAAGTACTATACCGGTAGTTAAACTTAGTATTATATTACAGAGGAAAATATTAGAAAAGTCAGGAAGGTGTAGGTGGAGCAGCTTAACTTCTTTCTTGCATTACGGAAGAAAATATCAGAAACAAGTCACAAAAATGGAAAAGGCATTGTTCGTCATGAAAATGTGATGTCGCGTGAAGAACCACTTAGCAGCTGCTACTGAACACATTACCGGGTATCTGTATAGCCGAAGGTCACGATGTCACTCCAAAACAAAAAAAGGGCCTAGAGACAGTGGTCCCCAAGGAAATGACATGGGGTGCAAGTCGTGGAATTTTACCAATCAGCTAGATCAGCTATGAAAAGTTTGAGGCAAACCGCTCCTCATCAGACAGGTTTCCAGAATACAATAGTATTTTAGGCCTTGTCTTGAGTAATTGAAGTGACAGGCTGATAGGGTTGTTTGGATTGATCTCTTGTTGTAGAGATCAGTATATGGGTGATAAGTCAATGTTGATCGAGATAGAACTAATCATACTAGTGCCAGCATCCCGAATACAGAGACTATTGTCTGTCTTTTACCATTTTTTGTCTGATGTCTGAGTCCTGAAAGTGATAAGGCAGGAATGGGAAGGACTGAAAGGAAACTGTATTTATTGGCGTAGGGCCTACCACGGAATCCTAGTCGTGATCGTCGCTGTCAGTCGCGATTAGGGACCCCTGAAATTTTTTTGAAGAGGAAGGTGCTTTCGGCCACCTCAATCCATAAATAAAGCGCACCCTCCTATAAGCCTCAGGCCCGTTTTTGAGGGCTTTCTCGGGTCAAAAAGCCGCGCCTTGTACGCCAATAAATACGGTACAGGTTGATTCAGAATCAGGCAGCCTCAGCAAATGGAAATACATGTACGTTGCACAATTGACCTACCTTATCCGCATACCTTCCGCGGATGTCACGCGGAGGGTACGCTTCAGTTCACTGTGTACGGTATGGGTGTGTCACGCGTCTCTGTTGCGTGACGTCCGTGCACCTCGGGTGAATGACGTTGCGTCTTTGCTACGTGTACGTGCCTTCCATGACACCGTGCGACGTCCGCGGAAGATACTCGGACGGTACGCGCATGACGCTGCATGTGGTACGCGGATGGTGCGCGGCGCGGAAGGGAGGTCAGTTGTGCAGCGTACTGCAGTGTCTTCCACTCTTCAGATTCTTCATTGAAATTGGCGGAGTGACTCCCCCCCCCCCCCAAAAAACGGTATTTTGTTGATTTTCATTGAATATTCAGGTGTGAGTCCAGAAAAATCCAGAAGTGTCTGCATGATCCTTTCGAAAATACTGGTGAACCCTGTATTGGTTGCCATGGTTGATTTTCATTTTCTTTGTTCTTCAGATTGAAGTAGGCCTGCCATCCATGGCCAGCAGGCCTACACAGTCTTCTTTGTTTCATGAAGTGCTCCCACTAGTCGTTGCAATTGGCTCCATTTATTCAGACTGCCACATGCCAGGATGTTCCTGGCCTGAATTATCTGATCTGTGACAATCTTATCTCAATGTTGTTGGTCTTGCAGTTTCAAAACCTTCCAAACATAGGTTTTCCTACCTGTAGGATGTAGGATGAATCGCCCAACGAATCAAGTTGCCAAGGTCACATACATGTATACATGTACAGTACCTTCAAAAATTACCTAAAAATAAAACAATACTTGTTGTCAGCATACCATTTGGGTTGCTTCTTCAGAGACAGCACTATTGTGCAATCTGGAAGTTAAGGCCTAGGCCTATGGTTGTGGTGCCATGGTTCAGCTCTCTCACTGTACTGGTTTATACCCAGATTAGCACCTTGTCAGTCCATCTGCATTTCTGCTAATTTGCCTTAATCTGCGTCCATAGCAGTCCCCGCACTAAACAATCAAATTGGGCTATTTTTTGTTTGTTCAGAGGGTGTTTTTTCGCTGTTGGTCACTCTGTGCAAACAGTCTGACAGTCTGTTGTTGGTACAACTTGGAGACACTGAGGATCAGGAGAAAAAACAAATTTGGTAAGTTATGAGGGAGTTGATAATCATACACTTTGTGAACCTGTTTGACTCACGAGTGTGAAAAGACGTTTGACTCACGAGTGTGAAAAGAAGTTAAGAAGGGTATGCACTGAACAGAAGTGACAAGTGTTATTCAAATATGTGACCCTCCGCTACAAAAATCAGTGCTAAGTCAGGGAAAATGACACTAAACGTACTGACATGACACCAGGAGATAAAGAAAGAAATAGAATCACTCAGACTTATTCACAATAGACAGACAAAAATACTGAAATTGACGGATAATTTGGTCCCAACTTTCCAACCTCACTCAGAGCGACTTATGACTGGTTTGGAGGTAGAGGGTCATAACTTTCCAGTGCCTTTACCTCTACTTGGCCACAGATTTTGGTGTTTTGGTACATTTTGTGCGGAGGATCAAGTGGACTCCACAAAATCCATGCTGGTTGAAGGTAATTTTGTTGGTGAAATCTGATCAGAACTCAGCTGCTGATCACCAGTTTTGCCAGGACTCCTTTCTTCTCTTTTGTTTGTCAGTTACCGAACTTCACTTGATACTTCAGGAGATGATTCTTTGAAGAAAAGTTGTAGCAAAAGGCAGATGCTTTTGTAGCTTTTAGCCAGCGCCAGTCGGCATGCTTTTTTACAGTCAGTATTTTGCTACAGAAAATACCAAACCTTTCCATCTAACTTCTTTGTTGCTTATTTTTGTTGGTAACCAATTCCTCATTCTCATGGCCCCGACCAGGCTCCTGCCAAGTTTTTCTGAACCAACTATAATTGAGAAGAGGAATGAGACCGCCAGCTGCGAGTTGTAAAGACTCACAAACTTCTGCGATTATTAGCCTCAGCGATGTGAGTGCAGGCTACACACCAGATGCAACGCTCACTGGCTACTGTAACTATCCCCAGGAAAAAACTGGAGAACACGTTGAATTCATCCAACCATATGTTCCTACTGCGGATTTGAACATTTCAATCCTTGTTCTGCCATTTTGATCCTGATCTTACATTTTTTGTTGGAATTTGCTTTTTGAGATTCTGACTGGACCGACGGTGTTGGCTGTGTCGAGTTGCAGGAATTTCTCTTTGTTGGATTTGTTTTTTGAGTTTCAATTCCAATCGGACAAATTGATTCGAAATTTGATGCTTCGGTTGGAATTTATCAGATCGAACTGTTGTTATTCTCAATGAACCAGAGAATTCTGCTGAACTTGTTCAAGTTGAAAAGTTCCAGGAACTAACCAGGTGTTTAGGTTCAAAATTTCAGTTTTGTATATGTCGATATTTCAACAATTCAGGTAGTTATTTTCATGCTTTGGACTTGTTGGAGTGGTTTCAGTGATGTCAGAAGTTCAGGTATCCAAGCAATCCTCCGTTACGTTCTGGTCGTTTTATAATCGCTAAAATACCAACCTGTGCTGCGTAACGGGAAGAAATACTCTGCGTGGTTGTCGGATAAATATTGTGAAAGTGAGTGGGAGATTCATTGGACGAAGTTCGATCGTTATTTTCCCTGAATTTACCACAGCTTCTTTACCAAACATCCTGGACGTTTTATCATTTCATAGCAGAGAACACTCATGATCAGAACGAAACTGTGATCAACAACATTCTGCCTTTCCCGCACTTTCTGGAGTTAAGCTGTGTACGCATATTTTTTTGATCGGGAATACACTTGTTGCTGTGTGGATTACGCATTGTGGGTCAGTTTGATTTGCAACTTATTTGTTTGAAGCACATGGCTTGGACAAAGCTGTAAAAAATAAAACTGCGGTAAGTAGATTTTGCTCCTCTCTCTGTTTGGCTGAATTGCACAATCCCTTACAAAATTATGCCCCCCCCCAAAAAAAAAGTCAGTGGGGCCAAGAGGTTCTTTGGATACCCTAACCAAAACCCTCTCCTTGACGAATTTGTGAGGGACTGTTCCAATCCAAGTTTGGACACCCTATAACCAAAACCCTCTCTTTGAAGAATTTGTGAGGGAATGTTCCAATCCAAGTTTGGATACCATCACCAAAACCGTCTCTTTGAAGAATTTGTGAGGGACTCATCCAATCCATGTTACCCACTTTATGTTCATTGCCACTGATTTTGCACACCATCTTTGGAAAAGGGTAGTTGTAAAAACCTGGACGCTGGAGTCTGGACTCTGGACTCATTTTGCATCATTGGATTGAACCGCCTGGTTTGATATAATGAAATTTATTCTCATTCTTCGTGTGTCGTTCCACTTATCAGTCATTGGCACACACATCTGGTGACCTGGGGTGAATGAGAATGGAAAGAAGGCCTATTTCCTGAAGAATTACAGATGTTGGATGACCTTCCTATGACATGTATGAGAGAGAATTGAGGTGTAACCTCACGCCTAAAACTGGTAGTTTCTATACCATTCTGACCACCGTAATCAGGACACCTGTCAATTCAGGACACCATCTGTCAGGCCTGAATCAGCTGTCTTTAATTGAGAGGTTCCACTCAACATGTAGTGATTCTTATTACATGGTACCTTTCATTGATATTTCATGGGCTGATAAATACGCTTTACATGTTTCATTCTCATGTCTCTGCATTCTTGTGTTTTTGACACGAGGGTCAATTCAAAACCTGGCTCTGGCACTGGCGCAATCGTGATTTCTGGCCTGCAGTCGATTATCTTATGATAAAACTATGACATGCATGATTAGTTTTTAGCGAGGATGTCAACTTAGACACGGCGATTTTTAGAATAGAGAAATGCTGTATTAGTGTCATAGTCTCTTTTAGTTTAGTTTAAACTGTTTATTTAAGAAAAGAAATGAACAATAGAACACAAAGGAGGGCCAAAGCAGAGCATTACTGGCCCTCTTAAACAATACCTTTAGAAATATAGTCTCTTCTGTATCTGACCCAGACTGACAACCTGCAACCCAATCTCGCTAACCCAGAAGAAAACAAAGCACGGTGCTCCTTGTTTTCAGATTTGCTCCACTTGTACAACAAGATGAAACTGTCTGACCTCTGCATCTCGGAGATTGCCTGCGACCTGCATATCACTTCAGTTCACCAAGGCCTTGGCCCTTGACAGTTCACTGAGAATACATTATTTTCAAGTGAAAAAGACTGTCAGGCGGTTCAATCCAATGATGCAAAATGAGTCCAGAGTCCAGACTCCAGCGTCCAGGTTATTACAACTACCTTGGAAAAGTGGTGAACTGGCTGCTCCAGTCTTCAAAGTAATGTGCAAAATGTTTTGTCAGACTGATCCACCATTTGCATCGTACTTGAAAGCTCTAAAGGAGCACCACCTTTCACCTGATGGAGATAGTTACGAAGTCCGATGACCATAGGATGTAGCTGTTCTCTAGACATTCCAACATACCATGCCATCAAGTGTTTTGTTGACTTGTTTACCAATTGCGTCTGTGGCGAAAAACTTATTGATGCTTCGTAATGTAAATGGCATGTAGATGAAACTTCTATCATGTCTGCGTGTGTAGGCCTAAATATGTAAAAAGGCTTGTGTTTGGTGACATTGGTGAATCATTATGTGTATTACAATGGAGTATCCACTTTCAGCATCACTCAGCGGCTTCTGGTTTGGTGGAGATGATATCAGTAAAGGCATTTCCCTCAATACACTGATTTTACATCTCGCACGATCGCAGCGCCCTGGTACAATTTTCGACGTCCACTTCCGTTTTCAACCTCACTACCAGGAGTACAAGCAAAAATTTCCTGGATCAAGGTTGAATTGCGCCCATTGGTTCCCAATGCCGCCCCCAGGGATGGATCCATGGTGGCGGTTAAGGGAACCAACACTTGTTTTTCAACCTCGATCCAGGAAATATTTGCCTTACCCCTGATAGTGAGGTTGAAAACGGAAGTGCCAAGCGAAATTCTACCAGGGGCGCTGCGATCTTGCGAGATGTGAAATTGGTGTGGCTGTTGCATTTGTGTCCATTGATTCCAGCAACAGTAGAGGGTTAATTTAACCTAAAGTTCTGGCAGGAAAGTACTGCACACTCCAGTTGTTGACAGATCCGTAAAGTTGTCGCAGCTTCTGGTAAAAGATCCTCTTTATCAACCTGGTGTGACCCACTTCCCAAACAAAGACCAGGCGGACTCTAAAAACAGCCGTGATTCAAGAATACCATGAAGGGATAGGCCTTATGCTTGACTTTTCTGGGTCATTGAGGATGCAGTTGGTTGTTTTTTCAAACAAAGACTTGAATGATTACTACCGGTTTCCAGCTTCTGTATGTTTTTTTTCACCTAGATGCTGTCAATTTGCATTTGATCTTTGTTAGGATATTTTGTGCATGGACATTTTGCATGGACGTTTTGTGGCATAAGTCATTGATGCCCTCACTTGTAAAAGTTAGTGCCAT
This sequence comes from Notospermus geniculatus, assembly GCA_002633025.1. NCBI lineage: Eukaryota > Metazoa > Nemertea > Pilidiophora > Heteronemertea > Lineidae > Notospermus > Notospermus geniculatus. The sequence continues at coordinate 65,003 of NMRB01001688.1, read as the reverse complement.
TTCCTTGCTAGGTTTTTTGTTTCAGAAAGATAGGCCTATGTGCAGGGTTCTCCGCTACTGTAACAGAATGGGCGCGGCGCCCATTCTAAAACGCAGGATTGATATCAGCGCCCGGTCTCTTCCCATAATACCTACATGTACTCTGATGTCCAATATCTGATGATTTTGGCCCTAGTTCTTGTTGGTGGAGTGGTTGTGGCCTCCGAGCTTGAGCTTGGTCAGTACTTGGTTAGGTCACCAAGCGCACATCATACAGTGCCTTCAGAAATGATGCTGAGACACTAGAGGAGGCTGCAACATATTAAATGTAACATGAAATTAATTGATGTCTTTTTTATAATACATTTCCTTTCTTGCTGATTCATTTTCTGTGGAGCAGTACTAACTACGTAGTCTTTGTTCCTCGTTTGAAGGATCAGTTTGATACACTGTAAACATGCTTTTAGCTTCTCACCTGTGAAAGTGCGAAATGTCACCTTTCATTTAGACAGCTGAGGTATCAGGTCTGTACATGCAAAAAAAATTCTGTGCACCTCCTTGCAAACTTTGACACGTGGTGCCCCATGGCCATCCGGAAACCGAGCATAAACAATACAGCTCAGCTTCTACGAAATGCGTATTTGTAACCTTTTGCCGGGTGTGTGTGTCCTGCCTTCTCTAGACTCTAGCCATTTTCCACCTCACCTAACATGGTAAGACAAGAGTTGGTACAAGTCGCACTTTTTTCTCAGACATGTCAGACTCTTATTGCAATCCAAGTCGGCCTCTTCCACGAAACTCCCACGCTCTAATCTTATTTGAAGGTAACGATGTCTTGAAATATTGTGTAGGTTGTTCTGTGTATGATTCTCTGTCTACGAGCCGGGCAAATCTGCTTCCGGGTTCCTCTAAGTTTGTTTCTGATAGTGTAGTATGTATACAATATGATTTATTGAAATTAAAATAGAAAGTACTGGAGTCCAGGGCCGAAGCAGAGCATTATTGGCCCAGGAAGTGGGCTCTCACTTTCACTTTCTGATAGTACCGCTACATGTATCTTACTCCAATCTCACCACATTTGATTGGCCGTTCAACTCAATATGTGTCTTGAGTCATGTGTTGGACAAGTTGATTTTTTGATACAGTCCATCAACTTCATAGTTTATCCTGGTTTCTGTGGGATTACAGTGAGCAGTGTTCTTGCCAGAACTTTTTCCAAACAGGGTGGGATGACTGCATTTTCCTATGATTTTAAGCCAGCCCTATATATTTTCAAACACTGGGGTGGGAGTGAAATTCAAACAGGGTGATGTAATATGCATTGAAAGTTGCATTTTTCAAACAGGGTGGTAAATTTAAACAGGGTGGTAAAATGACCTCTGAATTTTGAACAGGGTGGTGCCACCCTGTTAGGCCTGGCTAGAACACTGTTGAGTGAAAGTGGGCTCTTACTTTCATGAGCTGCGTAGGATGCCGGTCATTGGCATCCTGAGTGCATGGTTCTCAGCACTTCCTTCCTAGGTGCATTGACTAAGGTAGTGAGCACAGCGACTTCTGATTAGGCCCACCTCAGGATGACCAGAGTCCATTGGAGTTGAGAGGGAAGTTCAAAAGTGCTTTTCAAAAAACAATATCTGATGGCCGTGGATCTGACCCTCCAAGATCTGACCGAGCCATTTCAAAACGTTTGCTCTCTGACAAAAGTTGTGGGGAATGTGCTGCTGTTTCTAGCCGATGTACAGTTATTATTATGGTTGCAACTTGGAAACATGTTTTGAACAAAAATTGAAAGGTGAGTTGTTTTTCCGATTTGACCTATACCCTAGAGACTTTATAGCAGGTTGTCAAATTAACTCATCCATTGTTCGTGTCATGCCCAGATAGTTTTATGTAACTTTTAATGCTGGAGGCAATCTTTTATAATCATTTGGCAAATAGAGCATTCACCCTGTTGTGAAGTGAGTTGTTGTAGAAAAAAGTCAGTGGGAGAGTTGAAAATCAAGTGTTGGGGACTCTGTGGTGTCTCCTTTCCCCATGGTCCTCAGTATTCTCCAAACCAGTTAAAAAAAGGGCGGCCCGCCCCTCTTAAAAATACCGACGGCAAAATTCGCCCCTCTTAAAAACGACCCGCCCCTCTTAAAAATTCGTCCGCCCCTCTTAAAAATTCATCCGCCTTAATATTTATGATTTAGATCGCTCAATTATGCATCTCAGATGCTCAGAAAACGCATCTCAGAGCACATAAAATCCAAATTTCGCTGGGGGAGGGCCCCAGACCCCCGCCAGAAGGCACCTTTGGCTCCTCGCGCGGTGCCTTCGGCACCAGGCCCATCGCCGCCCCTCTTAGACCAAAACCCGTGGAGAACACTGGGTCCTGGATCCCCGAGATCCCCATCCTACCACAGCAGGGATTTTTACATCCACTCCTGTGCAAGTGTACGAAGAGGAGCAAGACCAAAGCCCTGTTGTGAATATTACTTCGCAACGCATCCTTTAAATTACGTCACGCATTGTCTGACGTCATCATTATTTCAGCGTTATGTCATCATCCCGTCTCCTTTCTTACGGTCTGCACTGCGTTACGTCACGCTTTGATCTTTGTGTCGTCACTTTCATGTTTGAACGGTATGTCTTCAGTCGTGTCAGTCGAAGCATCTATCGCATGTCTTTAAATTCAGGAAATGTACTCTTAGAACGCCTCGCATTGTAATATACTGAAATGTGTATTAAATGCTGTTTTTCGACCTGTCTTTGTCGCGAATCATCATCAGATCTACACCAAGCCCTGCTGTGGGAGGCTGCGAGAGGCCTCAGTTGCATCCTGACAGAGTATTATCATAACTACAATTTTGAGGCTTGCTGAAATTCACAACATTGAAAAGTGTAACAACAACTGCTCAGGTTGTTCACACCTTGCAATTAGAAAATTGCACAACGGGAGCAAGAGAGCCGTTTACAGCTCATTTTATTGTTTGAGTGCCTCATCCCAAACAAAATCAATTGATCATGATTACCAGCAGATTGCCCCGTTAAGTTAATCTAATCAACGACAGGCATCATTTGACATCGCAGAGTTCATGCACCGTCCAATCAATGATGAGCTATGATGGGGAAAACGAGGAGTTTAGGCGTGATTTATTGTCTTGGGTGTGGGTGCTCTTTACCATCTCCTGGGTGTCGCTTTCAGTTTCATCTTACGTGGCCCTTTGTCAAACATGGACAGTAGATCGCTCAGTCAGTCATGTCAGTTGCTTCTACAGTACGTTTCGCAATTGACCTACCTTTATCCCCGTACCTTCCGCGTAGGTCACGTGGAAGGTACACTTCAGTTCATTGCGTATGGTAGGGTTGCGTCACGTGTCTCTTCTGCCTGACGTCCGCGCATCACGGGCGGTTGACATTACGTCTTCACTGCGTGCCTTTCACAACAGCTCGCGACGTCCGTGGAAGATACGAGGACGGTACTCGCATGACGCTGCATGTGGTACGTGGATGGTGCGCGGTGCAGAAGGGAGGTCAGTTGTGCAACATACTGTACATATTTTGAAATGGAACATAAAATTCGACTGGTGTATTACTTTACTACTGGGGCAAGATGAGTCAATAATCAAGGCTGTGTCCACCCAAAATTGCCTCGTTGAATTTTGGACTTTTGATGCGAAATTGTGTATCTGTAATACAGTTCACTCTCGTTATACCGCCAGTGGCGGTATAACAAGGGTATTGTTGTTGGCAATGTTGAAATGCCTTCGACCGAGGAAGTCAATTGTCTGTGGCGGTATATCGAGGGGCAGTATAACGAGAGTGGACTGTAGTTGCCTAGGAATGCGTCCACTGCAATCTGAGTTGAAATGATATGGTCCCCTGGCCCCGTATTCATAAAACTACCTAAGTCTAAGTGTGATACTTATCTTTTGTGTTGAACAAAGGATAAGTGTCATACTTAGACTTTAAGTAGTTTTATGAATACGGGGCCTGGTGAGCAGGCAACTTGCCATGTGGTGTTGACTGAAAACTGTAGCCTACTGTGACTCCTGTGAGTGCTGAAGAGCTGACATGGCCTGAACTTCCAAAGTTATTCGATGTCAATTCCAGCTCCAAAGGGGCCCCTTGATGTTGGACGCCATGATTTGATTCTTGCATGGGAATGAAATCATTGCAATCAATTTCTTCATCACCTTCCATGTGTCATTAAGCGTAATTTTACGCCTGAACTTTCTTGGTGTCACAAAATGCTGGTGTTGACGGTAACTGCATGTGAACGCAGTGATGCGCAAAAAACTCTCAAATGATCGATCTTTGCTATGGCGCTCCTGCATGATGATGGTACCAAGTCCACATAGGACGCTCACATATTCCAGGCGCAAATCCAGAGGGGGTGAGCCCCGGGTGCGCACCTCCCCTTTTCGTCAACAAATCTGCAAAATCGACCATGAAATTCTGTAATTTGGAGCAAATCATTGAAATTCACCACAGATTTCAAGTTCCTAGCACAGGGCACCCCCTCTTTTCCCAACTCCTGGATCAGCCCCTGCATTTAGTAGTTCCCTTGCCTCAATCCACAAGGCAATGGGGAGTCTAGCTACGATAGAGGGCAGCACCCCAAAACCCGGTCCTATACAACGGACGCCTTTTGTGTGGGGAAATTGATTAGGAGCGATGTCAGTTTCATTTCAGTAGTTTTAACCACTAGTGACACCTATTGAGGAAGTCGGCTAGGGTGCCCATTGAGCCGGTGGTGCTGTTCGCTTGGTGGATATGGGTGGTAGTCCACAGGTCAAGCCTTCAAAATTGTTCCTTTGGGGCCAAACTTATTGCAGGGTTTAAGGATTTTGAGCCTTCTCCGCCAGTGAATTGTTTTCCAAGGAATAATGCAACCATTTTCCAACTAAGGCTGATGAGGAGAGGAGCATGTAGTCTAAAAGATAAACAGTTCATCATCACCTTATTATCAGGTGGTTTAGCAAACAATTTACTAAACATTTCACTAACTGTGTGTGGGGACCCCAAGGAACGCTGATGGTTTTCACTGTAGCGTTCACTTTCAGGTTTACGTTTCACCTCGCTGGGATAAATAGCTGGAGGTGTGTAGATGTAGTGGCGAAAAAATGGGATGATTTTTGAAATCGACACGTACTCTGTCACTTGAGCGTAGTTACAAATTTATTGTTACTTTGTAGGAAGAATACGAAAGGATACTGGTTTCTTCCTGTGTTTAGCCATATGTCTGAAGTGTGCTCCTGGTTTGATTTATAAGCAACACATTGACTGGGTGAAAGAAATTGGCAAGGAACTGTATCGTGGTGAAATATACTCGTGAAAGTCTGTTCCTGCGGGTGCACACTTGCACATTGCACACAGTATTTGGCAGTTTTCACATCGTTGTGGCCAAAGGTACTTAGTTGAACTCAGGAATGTGACCAGATCACATTTACCAAAAGATAGTGGTGTTGCACAACGCCAAAAATATCTATTTTTGACAACGCTAGATAAAGCCAGTCAGCCATGACACTGGCTGCCGAGGGTTGTGCAACATTCTTATTTGTGATCACACCATTACAGTTCAGTGACAAGAGGTCAGCCAAGTACTTTTGGCCAGATCGACCTGAAAAACACTATAAATCCTGTATTAAGTGGCCCATACATGATCAATATTGTTGCACAATATGAGGATACAAAAATGGGCAATATTATTGTAAAATAAGGACATTATGCACTCTACCAGTTCGACAGGGCCCTCAGAAATGTTCCACTGTTGTTAGTTGGTAAAGTCTGAATGAATCATTGTTTAGCCAAATCAGAAAACATGGCCGCCAATTAAAAACTTAGTGTCTTCTTCGGTCCACGCGTCGGATGAATCCACCATTAAACTTACGCTGTCATGGCGATGCCTCTTATCTGTAAACGGCATTAAGATGCCACGTCCAAACATTGCCCAGATGTCAGATAAGAAAAAAAACGATGCAAAAAGTAGCCAGATATCATGATGCAGTTAGCGGTATCGGCGAAAGTTTGTGGTGTATGAAATCTATGCCTGCACTTAGCTTTCTTTGCTGCTTTTAGAGTGTTGTGTGAATTTTGGGCCAAACAATCACAACGACGGATGGAAAACACAGGAAATTGAAGGTTTTGCCCGTCTGCTTATCATCAGTTTGATGTTTTGCATCGAAAAGAACTAATTTTGATGTCGTTTGCGACAAAACAAAGTGGACCTTTCATCCCCTGCACCTCAGAGAGAATCACAAAATAAAGTCAGATTTATGCAAAACTGTGGCGTGTTCAAACTGACAATTTGTGTTGGAATAAATAAACTGATATGATGGCGGTGAGCCGGTGCAGGTGATGTGAGGTGACATCAAAAAGACAGGGCCGTAATGTCTATGCACCAACCAAGATTATCTTGCACTCAGGTTGAGCCACAACTTTCCTGTTGTTACATCATGCCCTGGCAAACCTGAACAATTGAAAAGTGACAACCTGGGAGTTCAAGATAATCTTCGTTTGGTGCACGACCCTCCATGTTATTATGGTCATTAGTACAGTTTCCCTGACTTTTTTCACGTAACTCGACTGTGACTGCACAAGGCGCAGGGTCACTAAGAACAGTTCGGGCACCTGGTTTTCTGGGAATTCTTCCATTGCTGAAGCCAATTTTGACAAAAAAATGAAACCATGAAAACAACTTGTAAAAGTCACCTGAAGCCCTCATAGCTATTTGTTGGAAAGCACCGAGGGCTTCCTTTTCATTGAATACCTGTGTTTGTGACAGGATTTCTGCTGGGTCTAGGTCTATAGGACTTGGTGGGAAGTAGTTTTACCACAATTGTCACTGGCACTGAAGAGTGAAGATGGGTATAGGTGAGTTTGTTTAGGGTGTGATGTTGTTTTGTCTGTCAGGTCTGATAATAGTCAATCCATCAGCTAGAGCAGGATGCTGGAGTTACCTTATCATCATTTACCATCATTACCTCATCTGTCCTGAAAGAAATCAAGTAACTATTTTGTGAGCTTGGTTTCACTTGGTTCAGAGCTCAGTAAGAATGTGAATTTTAAAAGTCTACCATGCAGGAGGACACAACAGTAAATTTTCATCGCCTGGCGACAGATATTGCCAAAACTTACTTTGATTGTCGTGTGATTTGACAGCCCAACATGCTGATTGGTAAATTTATGTGACCCGTCGCAGAAAAATCAGTCCCATGTTGACAGGTACGGGAGCCTCAACGAACTAAGAAGATGACACCAGGAGAGAATAGAAAAAAATAGATTGTTTCAGATTTTATAATAGACGGACAATTGATTGAAATTGACAAACATTTGGTCTTATCCTGCTAAGAGCGACATGCGTCTGGTTTTGCTGTGATGAGTCACATTTATGACAAACAATGTTGTCTGTTCCTCTTGCCAGAAGGAACAGGTGACTCGTGACCAGTGGGGGTAGCAGGCCCCTCATCATGGCCAGGGTGTAAAAATTGCCTGTTGCTTCTGCTGTTGTGTCCTCCATCTCTGCTCTGTGTGTTATCGTGATTCAGATGGATAGGGGATGACATAGTATGTCGTGGTGTCCACCTCATCTTCAACTTCAAATTTACATTGACGTTGTAAGCGACAGTATGGGCAAGTGCTGTCAACTTGAAGTGGAATGAAAAGAAATCCGTATGCATAATCTTGTGAAGTGAATTTGTTAATCGTTGGTGAAGAGGACTTGATGTTGGATGGGAGTGCAGAGAAAAGTATAAGTCTGAAGTTAACTGTCGTTAATCCATTGTATTCTTGAAATCATATGGGTTTTTGTGAAATCCAATTTTCTATGAATTCATGAATAGTTGAAGAAGTGAGAATTGTTGGAATGTACGATGCGGTCACGGGTTGTGAACCCGTATATCATAGAATGAACCGGAGCAGTAGTTTTGGTCGAATGATTCTTGAAGGCCATATTCTGTTGGATTGGGACCTTCTGGCCTGTAGACCTTTCCAACAAAGATGGTGGCCTACTACAGTTCTCCCACATGACGTCGTGGCCATTTACTTCCAAGGCATCCAAAGGTCATCCTCCCACAGCAGGGGTTTTTACCTCGCTCTGCTTCGTCCACCCTAACAAACTGCGCATGAAGAGGAGCGAGACCCTGCTAGAGGAGGATAGCTTTCAACTATTGAAATCTTTCATACATGTACATGCATCTTGGGTCATGATCTTTGCTCATCGTCTTTGACCTACATGTACTAATCGGGAGCCCATAGCCAAGTGGTTATTACGTCTGCTCAGCAAGCGGCAGATCCCGAGTTCGTATCCAGCCCGGGCCATATGGGATTTCATTCCTGGCTCTTCAAATCCGTCACAGGGGACCGTGCATGGTGCCTTGTGACTTGTTTCTTTGCAAGTGCAAGTAAAAGATCCCATAGTGAGAAACATGAGTAGCTTGAGATGGCCTCTTCCATACTTACCAGAGCCAATGCTATGGCTTCTGAAGCTCTGACGGAAAAATCAAATACAAATACACCTTACCAATCTTGAACTCCTTCTTCATTTCTTAAAACATCTCCAGAAACTGCATTAATACACAGAACATGCCCCATCCTTGATTTCTGTCACCTTAGTGCATGTAAATCTTGACCGATCCCACTTCTAAAATATTCTTTTGCATCCGAGAGCATCATTGCTCTGTACCCGAGAATCTTCGCTATCCCGCGCTGATTGGGTATTCAAGCATCTATTTGAGATTTGGGATCTTAGCGAATCTGAAGAGCAAATCGACGGCGATGTTCGATAATTTAAGCGGGGGAGGAGAATTAATGCGCACAAGTATGATTTATATTCATAGGACTTCGAGTGTGCCGTCTGAACTCTGCCGTGATTGCACGAGTCAATTAATTTTAAAGGGACAATAGGCAGAATCACTTTCACTCTTGTATCGAATTGAATCTGGTTTCCTCGTGTTCACGTACAGTAGCTTTCAAATTGTGTTGTATTTGTCTGTTTCCATCAGGGCTGAAGCCATAGCACTCTTGGCCAGGGCCGACCGCACAGAAAGTGCCTATCGGCGGTTTAGTTAATGGGAAAATGCGTTAACTGCCAATAGGCACTGGTAGCACTATCGGACTTCCTATGCGGTCGGCCCTGGTAAGTAAGTGGCCATCTCAGCTTCTCATGTTCCTCACTTGGATAGGGTCTTTTTCTTGCCCTTGCATAGGAACCAGGCACTGACACTAGTGACAGCTTGCTGTCCCATGCGACAGACGTGAAGAGCCAGGGATGACTGATCCCATATTGCCCAAGCTGGATTCAAACCCGTGCCCTGCCGCTTGCTTAGCAAACATGATAAAAACCACTTTCCTAGAGTAGGCCTTTCTGTAAGGAATGAAGGCGGTACAGATCATGTTGAAGACATGATCCCACCAACAATTTCCCTTCTGAATCAATTGTCATGATTATAGCACCAAGTACGGCAAAGTACAAGGCACGCAATTGTCTCTGAGAGGTTAATCTCGGGAATCCATTACGCCGAGCTGCAAGACGCCTTCCTACGAACGCGACAATTTGATGAGATGCTGTTTGAAATCGCGATGCTAGAATGCCATTATGTGATTGAAGTCTTTAGAAATCGTCCGTAGCTGCCGGAACAAACTGCCATGCTGCATGAAGGGAATTGACACGTTCTGTTGGGTTCAACCTAAGATTGTCGTTATTCACCATACATTCATGTGTAATATCCTTTGTTAGAATACAATTTGAGTGAAGCGAACCCAGCGAGTACTCCTTGGTTTCATGGGTGCAGCATTGGTAAGGGTTTAATGTTAGCTGCCTTGAGCATACTTCTGAAGGTGTGTCCTTTTATTGCTAATTCAGGACTTAGCTTCCTTCTAACTATTGAGATTTTCGGTTTGCGAAATGAAGATTAAAACTGACTTAAGGATGGGCCAAAACTTATTACCCAAATAAAGCTTTGTGACTTAAAAATGACTTAAGATTAGTATGAAATCAGGCTATATAGGGTATTAGGGGTGGAATTTTCAAGAGATGTCAAGATTAAAGAGGGCCCGAATTTTTCCCTAGTCACAAAACATCCATTGCTGTGTATGGGGAGAGTAACTGGGGGAGTATGCGGCAGTGTTTGAGCGTCAGACTTAAAACCAAGATGTCTCACGTCTTCAATTCCTGGCCCGGTCGCCAATGTAGGCTATATCAACTATTCTGAAAGTTCAAGTGATGCACTGAAGAAGTGCCTTCTAGAGAGACTGGGGTACGCGACTTAAGACACCAAGCATCTGCCACTGACGCGTGATCATTTAGATGCTGACATCATTGTATCCGCTCATACCACTGCGACAAGCCTGCGTTCTGGTGGCAGGATTCTCGCTAGACCATTCAGAGCCCCATGATTGGACGCCGACACAGTCATCCTTCGAGCTTCAGCTTTGAACGCCACATCCTGAAAATTTGATTGCGCGTGGGGCAATGAAGTAAGAATCCAGCTTTAGAGTGGAAAGTGCTTTCTAAAGCATCACATTCATTGGTGTGCGCAGGGAGAGTAATTGCTGCTGACATTTTGTTTTGGAGAAGCCTGTAAATCACCTGCTTTTTATACTTATCTAGCCGCCTGTAGTGGTGAGTTCTTGAAAGTACTGCGCGCTATAAACATTTCCAATCATTTCTAATCATCTCAGATCAGGGAGGCAGATTTCCAAGTCTTGATTTCTCGAAGTTGACTCATGATGATGACCAGTACACAAATTGTTAAGACTGCCTGATGCCTAATGCACTCAGGTTGCTTACTGGATTCGGAACAAGTATTCCCTCCCGGTGGCGCTGTGTCAAAATTTTCTCTGAAATACGCTACTCCCATTTGATGGATGTGAAATAAACTTTGGGCCGTATTTTAGAACGTTCCTTAACATAAAGGTCCTCCTTAAATCTATTGTTCTCGATGGTTTTACAATAGACTTAAGGTCGACCTTAACGTTAAGGAACGTTGTAAAATACTACCCTTTATGTTTTTGTGGTTGAAAAGGATTAGTATGGTTGGCCTTTGTACCAAGTGGAGGGGAGGATCCAGTTTTTTTGCAGGGAGCTAGGGGGTCTCGTTGAAGCGCCTGCACGAAGTGGGTCTGGGGGTTCCCCAGAAAATAATCGAAATGTTCTGACATAGGATTTCTGGCCAATCCAGATGAAAGGGGCTGTTCATTTTCGTCACTTGAGGAATCTTGAGTTGTACCCTTGGAAAAACAGAAAAAGCTATGCACTTGCAAATTGCAGGGATTATTTGTTGTGCTGTGCAGAATAATTGTTGCAATCTGCAGCTTCATAGCTTTCTCCATTTTCTCAAGGATCACAACTCAGGTTCCTCAACTAAAGAAAATGAACAGCCCCTTAGTTTGGACCCGAAAGCAGGTGGGTCCAGATCATGTGGACCCCTTGATCGACCCCCTTGATCGACATCTGCGGACCCCTTGATCGACATCTGCGGACCCCTTGATCGACATCTGAAAGGGGGGTTGCTGATTTATGATTTCATGAGTCATCTTGAGTACAAATGTTCTTCCATGTACATTGCACTTGCAGCCCACGGCTCCTCTACATTGACAACCAGCAGTAGGCAGTGTAGCTTTCAGCCCCGTGACAAGAGTCAACTGCGTGCTGACAATACCCTTTACACGCATTTGTGATGAAGGAACAATGCAATTGCTGTAACAAATTACAACATTGAATGTAAAAATTGACCCGGGAGTATTCTTTTCCTCATTGACTTTGTTAACTTATGGATTTTAATGAAACGCAATTACGAAATGACCCCATTCTGTCGTCAGCTAACGAAGTTTATATTTGATTCGCGAAATGTCGATGGCGTATATTACAAGGTGCGATTCAATGTGACACCATCGATTCCCCGTTTGGTAACGATCTTTCCAGAAATTGTGTTCTTTCGCGTTAATTATGGTATGATTGACCGTATCTTTTGTGGCGTGTTAATCATTGGTCAGCGTATTGATTAAGATAATTAGATCATTAATGTGCCAGTCATAACAGTTCGTTATCACAATAGTACTCTTAGAATAGTACTCCTCTTTGTTCTTAATTAACTTCTTGCCTGTGGTGGTACCACCCCCTCTAGCAGTTGCCCAGCTGCTCTTTATTCAGACTTTGCCAAAAAAACACCTCTTCAAGAGGTTGGCTATTGGTACCTTCAATACCCCTCAGGTAGCCACTCCGAAGGGTGGATGGTAAAAAAGGCACTGATAACAAAAGGCACCAGTAAAAAAGGCACTAGTTGCATAATTCTTTGCAAAAACTTCCATTGGCTATTGGTACTTGTAGTAGCCCTTGACATTCCGATTTCTCCAAAAAATTTTCAGCTGGCACTTGACAGAAACAGATACCAGAGATGAAATTCTCGTCCCAGACAAGGTGCGAACTTTGACTTAAGCAGGGAAGCCCCATTTACACTACAGAATTTTCCCCCTGCTCTGTCCACAACAAATACAATTTTGCCAAGGGTAAACCAAACAGGTCGAGCCAGCTTGCCCCGGTACCAAATGGCAGCATAACAAGCTTGTCCCGCTTGAATTTCAACTTCGGGCTCGGTCCAGGTCGAGCTCAGCATGCTTCAACTGGGCTAGTGTAAAAAGGGCTTTAGATAACACCTGGAGACTGTTGAAGTTTAATTACCAATAGTGGCCAGTCTTTTCTTGCTCCACTCACTGAAGCAAGAATCTTCCTCCACCCATTGCTCATCCTAAAGAACTGCGTCATCTCGGTGTCGTCGTAAGAGATTCCGCTGCGCATAAATCAATGCTCATTATGCGGCATTCGTTGGTTTAGCAAGGATCTCAATATTATGCGTAGATTAAGTGTAGTTGACTTTATTTTTGATTTTTCGACCCAGGGAGTGTTCCGTGTGTTTGTCCACTGGCTGAGAAGTCATGTACACAGAAATGTATAAAATTTGCACAATTGGAAAATCGGTTTTGTCTGCTTGGTTTCCAACTTTAATATTGTTTCAGGCGAGTTGGTTGATTTCTGTTGCATAATTTCATAGGAGGCTCTATTCCAGAACGTATACTGCTGTTGTCTGCAAACGAGGACCAGGGACTGGTGGAGTTAGGGGCTGGTTGAAATCTGTTTGTGCCATCCTTCTATACCTCTAGGAATAAATACCAGCTTCGCCAATGTTCTCAACCCCCATCGCTTGTTCCCTAATATCCAAAATGAAGCTCAAAGAACGACACACGAAATGATATAATAAGAAATGTCGTCTCCGAATTTTGCAAATTTTCGACCCTCACCGGGGTCTTCCTCAAGCACTTTCTAGTAGAGATTCCAGAAAAGACTGAGCTGGATCCCATAGTAAACTGACAAGTAAACTGGCCAATTCTGGAACTAGTTCTGAGAAATGTCTAAGAAATCAGAATATGTTTCTTGTTTTAAGAGTTGTTGAGAAAAGGAAAGCGTCATCGTGCATTCCTATTTGTTTTGGTGAAGGTGATTGCTTCTTGTGTTTTTGAGTGCAGAGATCTTGGCTATAATTGGTGAAAAATCCTTGGTTACAATTGATGAAAAATTCATTGGGAAGGTAGTGATACCGGCCCGTCTCAATCAACAGGTCCATCGTCCAGTGCCCCCACAGTGGCACCACATGTTGGACGAAACGTGTACCAGAATCTATTCATATTCAGAATTACCACCACTTGAGCTGTGAGGGGCCAATCCCCATGGCAGAGGCCGGCGAACAATAGGCAAAAAATAACCTTGAATACCATTCAATGGAGAACCACGGTTGAGCGCTGTAAGAAAAATTACGCTGGTGTAGTTGTATTAGAATAAGAATTGGGCTGAATCTGTTGTATGAATTGTCAGGCGGCTTTGATTTTGTTCAGCAGAGGGGCCAGCATCCATCAGTCTTCAACCAGACAGCGTGGACAAGAGAACGTGAGCGTGAACGGGACGAGCACATGGTCGGACAGCAGTCGTGTGAACTTTGAACGTGTGATTTGGATACTTCACGGGACATACTTTACACTAGTGGATTTAACTTCTGGATAGTCCTAGCAACTTTTGGATTATTTTTGTGACTCACTGGAATTATACTTCTTGCAAGAGACACACAAGGATGTTACAAAATGGAGAGGTATTGGTCCATTTCTGATTCTTTTCGTATTTTGTCTCATCAGCTGGCAGACCTTCTGAATCTGATGCATCTTGTACCATCATGTATGATTTGGGTTATGTATCCTTCCAGTAATGTGGCTAGTAGTAGTCTTTCAATCATTCTGAAACATTGGACAAAATTTTGAAAAAATATCTTTAAGTTTAGGGCCCAACTTTTCTTTGCCACTCTTTTAAACTTTTGATATTCTCAGCTTCTTTTCTTGTACTTACTTGAGTGTGAGGTTGATTGGGTGTTGCTGGCGTAAACTTTCAGTACTCAAAGCTTTTACCAATAGTCTCTCAAAGTAAAAATCTTTTGATCAACCAAACCCCATCTCCTCTTGTTTCCATGTTTTGGTAGAGGTAGTCAGAGAAGGACATGTTGAACACCATCCTGAGATTTTAGCACTAATCTGGCAAAGGATGCACCTGTTGAATAAGGCAGTAATTTTTAAGGCCTGAAGAATCACTGAACTTTTCTCCATTCAAGGTGTGAAAAACTGCTGTGGGTGGAGAACCAGCCAATCTTAAAATTTGACCTGTTGCACTGAATCAACAGTCCAACGGATATTTTCCAACATTATCATGAAAAATGTTTGGATAATTTGATAAAGTTATCAGAGTTAACCCATCATCAGCCAGTGTTTCACCTTGCTCAAACCTTGGAGGAATTGTCAGTGTAATTCCTCCACGCTCAAACCTTCACCAACCATCTACATGCAGACATGGGTCCCTCTCTTATCCAATCAAAGTCCTTGCATGGTCCACTACCCATGAAGCTGTCTCTTGGATAAGTCCATAAAAGAGAAAAGAACAGTTCAACCTGACTTGACAGAAGAATTAAGTACAAAGGTTTCTAAAATGGTAGTGTTGCTCTTGGCCAAGCTTTAGATGGAGTGATGCTCAATTCATGTCAACTGCCAAGGACCAGACATTGTGTGTATTGTGTGTAGTGCACACATTATTATTCTCAGCTCTTTTTAAGGTGAAATCCCAGCATAAAAAGGGTTGCCCNAAATGTGGTCAGGATATTTTAGGGTTATTTTCCACTTCTCCACTTGTTTTCTTTCTTGTATCCCAAGTTCACTATTCCTTGTGGTACTGCAGTAGTCTACATCATGTTGTTATTCCATGCCTCTCAGTTATCAAATAATCTTGTCCTGCCCCCTGGTGGTGAAACGATGGTACTTTTGGTGTTCCCCAAATATATGGTACAACTTTCTTTTTGGATCAAAATCATTGGTTTGTAAATTGGCACAAATTGGCACTTCACATTTGTTCATTTTCTTGGTTTGATGGTCAGTTTAGTGATGATAGGCCACCTTTAAATACACCTGCAGTGACCCCTGGTGGCAAGAATCCTCATAACTTGTGAATGTTTACTATGCCAAGGGAAACATCCCAAAGCAGCAGGGGCTGAACTCCCCCACTGTTCCTGGTCAATTTCTCAAGTTAGTAACAACAATTTCCACAGGTATACAATTATTACATAAGGTGGAACTGGTCTGCATCTTACCTGGCCTGGTACACACAGGTACTGCATTAACTCTTAAGTGCATTTCATCCCAGCTGTTCGATTTACCTGTATACTGTTTCTTCTAAACTATGTGAGGAATCTGGTCAACTAAGCCTGGAACGACTGCACTTTATAATGACCAGTCTGCAGTTGATTACGGGAAGCTTTGCATTTGAGAAACGGTACTGATGGAGTTAGCATCTTGGCTTCTTGGACCAGGCTGTTCTTTTTCCAACCAGAATTTCTTTGTGTGTGTATTTCAGTGTTTTCCTGTTGGGCATCTCTTGGATAGCACAAACTCAGGTCTTCTGGTTTGTCCAGTCTGTGATTTTGTGGATTACTCATGGATACTTTGACATTTACTGCGATATTCCTTTGTGTTCGTGGTGAATTCTTCTGTAGGTATTGTTTAATTTCAGGCTTCTAAAACAATAACCTTGTGGCCACTTTGTGCAATGTACTAGGCCACTTTCTGCTTCCTTCTGTCAACTGTTAGTCCATGAGCCAGACCCCAAATTTTGCAGTTTCAGTACCAATTTAGCGAACAGATCCAATGGATTTTTGGTCAGTCTGATGTCTGAGGAGTGTAAAATCATGTGATGGACATTTTAATTCAGTAGTTTTATACCCCTAATTAAGACTAAGATTCTTAAAATCATTCATTGCAATCCCATTGCAATAAATACAGACTTGTATTACAAATTCAATTGTCTATACAGCTAACTTATTTCTCGCCGGTTTTAGACCCTATATAAATGTATTACCAATAGATACAATGTAGATAGAAATATGGCACCTCTCAGTCTGGTAGGCCTCTTGGATCTGTTCGACTAAATTGGTACTCAAAATCGGTCTGGCTCATGGACTATGTATAAAGAAAGCAAAATGAGGTATTGTCATGATTAGTGATTATGGGGTTAACAATGCAAAAAGTCTTAGATTTCAAATCACAATTGTGGTGTTAACACAATTTGTTATTTGGATTGTGTAAAAACACGGAACTAATTTCAGTTTACAAAAACCTTAGAACTTCATCATTCTCTACATTAAACAAAAAGTAATAAGCAACGTTATGTCACATTTTGTGAGTGTGAATGAGGGGTTAACATGTTATTTGGTGTGCGCAAAATGTCTGAAATGATTTCAGTTCACGCCATTCATTATTCAGGAATACTTCACCTTCTCTAAAGGTCTTTCTTTTGTTTGAAGTTTTTCCTCTTCATTCCTTTATAATTACCATGAGATGGATTTTTTTTACTTTTGGACCATTGTAATGTCAAGTGGTCCATTTGTGTGTATTATACTGTATCATTTCTCTGTACTGTGTGTATATTTGAATTCAAGGACTATTCCAGGTACTTTGACAGAGTGGTGAAATTCTGACAGTTTGAGAACTTGTTTGAGACATGGGTACTTGTTGTAAAGGGGGCAACTTGTGTCCAAAATATTGTGTGTTTTGGACATGGCAGCTTCCTTTTACAGAGGCTGTTGCCATTTTGAGTGTACTAGCTATCGCGGATCCACCTCTTGGCCAACAAATCTGTAAAATCGACCTTGAAATTCTGAAATTTTGGAGCAAATCTTTGAAATTCACAGCATATTTCAATGTTTAGTACCACAGGGTGCCCCCTCTTTTCCCAAATCCTGGATCCGCCCCTGACTAGGACCAAACTGGCCAATGCAGTACATAGGCCCACAGGATCAGTATTGAACGAGTGTCTTTTCTTTCTTAGAGAGGTTTGTTCAGTCCCAGGACTGAGCATTTTATACAGAATATGCAAAATGACCCCTTGGCACCCCAGGAACCAGGATTTAACCCGACTCTCCTCTGGAGCCAACTGAAGTGGAATTGGAACCCGGGACTAAATAAATTGTCTTATTTGATTGGTCACCTGTGTGGAAGATTGTTTGGGGATTTGGCAGCATGGGTTGTAGGTTAGGGGGTCAAGTTTTCTTTGTTCAAGGAGTTTGGGGCACACCAGGATCCTTCAGTTGAGACAGGGACAGGTTGGGGGGAGGGGATAATTACCTGAAAACCAATTTGATTTCTAAGAATTTCGGATGTGTGTTAGGCCTACAAGAAGATTGGTGATGTTTATCCCATCAAAAATGCTTTAAAATTGTAATGACTATAAAATGGAATGAAATCAACCTCTTCTGGTGTCCCTGATTGTCAATTAGCCTTTGGCCAATTTTGAACCTTGCTGTAGGGTGTTGTTCTAATGCCACCGTCTCCCCAAAAGCCGTTACATTACCCAACATAAAGTTGTCCTGGAGCTATATGAGGCTCCAGAAGATCAGTCAACCGTGTCTCCTCTGGAACTTATGCCAATGCTTCGTCCAGATTTTGATGAATGGGACGAGAAGTCCGAGGGACAAGTAAATTACTGTAGACATATCTTTCACCATGTGGCAAATTCTACAGCCAAGTTCTGACCTCTGCTTCCACCCCACCCACGCACTTGATGAAGTTTTGTTGGCCCACAATGAAATAATGTGGTGTAAAAGCAACGCTGATTCATGATTTCTGTGAAAAAGATTTGTTCAAGTCTGTTGGATGTTCAAGCGTTTTCAGCTCCACCCACACCTTCATAGCGTTTCTGTGTCACCTTCAAATAACAGTGACAATCAGGACGGACTGATATGCGTGGTGAATTTGACCTGAAAAATTAGACTACGATGATTCCCTGTGCCCTCCTGGAAAGTTAGCCTCATCGCTGCCTTAGCAAAACTTCAGACTTTGTGTGGCATACTCGTGGTTTTTATGCTGACATCTCGTTTACTCCTGAGCAGCTGTTGAAACCCGTGGTGTACACAACCGTTACAATTGCCGTAAAAATTCTGTTACAAGTTAGAGACAGATGCGTAAAACACTCACGCCCCATGGGAGATCGTACACTTTGTTCGGTTTTTGCCAACGACTTTGTACGAAAAAGAACCAAAGTTGTACAGATTTCCCCATCTTTATGTACTGATTGCCTTTTTCAAATAGGACTGGATGGTGTTTTAACTGCCAACAAGATAAAGCTATCATCGTGGATAACTGGAGTAGCCTGTGAATCTCTAATTATCAGGCTTTCAGTAGCGTGCGTTCCTAGCCAGCCTTCTCTAGACAACTGGACTCCTGGGTCTACTACTCTTGGAGTAAATAACTACTCTAGTTTATCCATATCTTCAATTTTACCTGGCATTTCACGAATACCTGGAAGTGAAGTATCAATATGCCGTTTGACGGTGTTTAACGAGAATGTTTTTGGGACTAGTTGAGGTCAAGATGATTGGTGAAGTTTTCTGAACATATGGTCTAAAGGACCTGTTTGTTACATATCTTCACCGTCAAAGACATTCGTCCATCTCGTTCTCAGTTCTTACGATACCTCTACCCCTATTCCCATCCTCCATTCAAGTTCATTGCCATCTAGCAATCTGGCTTCCGTCTTTCTCTTTATCACTGTACTACAACAGATCCCCATTCCGTCTTGTCCTTGGCTGCATGGTATCACAGATCCCCATTCCATCTTGTCCTTGATTACTTGCTGTCACAGAGCCCCATTCCATCTTTTCCTTG
>NMRB01001688.1:18906-45760 GCA_002633025.1 Notospermus geniculatus | reverse complement strand
TACTTGCTATCACAGAGCCCCATTCCATCCTGGCCTTGGTTACCTGCTGTCACAGATCCCCATTCCATCTTGTCCTTGGTTACCTGCTGTCACAGAGCCCCATTCCATCTTGGCCTTGGTTACCTGCCGTCACAGATCCCCATTCCATCTTGTCCTTTGTTAAAAGAAACCCAGCGTCTTCTTCATACTCAATCCCCATCAGACCAATGCAAGGAGCATCAGTCATACCTAAAAAAAATGATGGATTTGTTCCAAGTTGGGTGAAATTTTATGGCAGTTGCAGCTAATCCCGGAAATTATTTCAGTAATTACACAACTTCCTTGGTTTTAAAATTCTGTCTGCAGCAGCTGACTCGAGTTTTTGAAATGTCTTAAAAACAAACTTCTGACTATTTTACCTGATCCAGAGTTTGGTCTGTTTACCTGGTGTGATTCTGAGTAATGATGCATTTGCAGACATTGTAAAGTGATTTTAATTTTATGCTTCGTTTTCCTCCTGGCAGCCAGTGATCTTCACTTGGTGATTTTGTTTGGGGACAATTCCAGCCGATGTCCAGCCTTCTCTTATTCTAATTCGGAAAGTCTTCCGATGCTCTAAAGCCTAGTTCATACTTTGACGCACGACCATCGGCGGTAACCGACGCGCAATCTTGCGTTCGACGCCGACCCTGTCACACGATTTGGTCAGCGTCCGATCGCGAGACTGTAATTACTTGAGACATCTCATAACGCGCCGCCGTCGCTGAAGTACAAATCAACTCCGCGAAGTCGGCGTCCAGATTTTGATCGCGCGTCGGACGCCGATGGTCTTGCGTCGAAGTATGAACTAGGCTTAAGTCAAAGCGCTTGGTCGTGAAAGGTTACTAAGCATTACGAAAGAATGCATTAGACTGAAATTGCTGGCCTCTGAATCACACGCAATTTCTAAACTAAAACCTTTTAGCCATGTAGGAATAGTGAAATCGTTTCTACTTTATCAATAAATCACTCGATCAAAAAAGTGTGTTGCTACTTTCACATCTCAAGGAAATATACAGTAGGCTTTGACAGGACTGAGTAATGGGAAGTACAAGTTTCCCAAGGAAAAAACATTGAGGGTGAATCAGTGTAGTTCGTTTTAGACCCGGTATTCCTATATATTTTGTTGTCTGAATCGTGATGGATGTGTTTTTTTGGTCGGAGCTTGTATAGTTACTTAGGAAGAACAAGCTGTTGATGGCAATGTTGGTAGCAGAGTGAAGGAAGACGTCAATCGGATTGACGGTCGCAAGTTGATGTCAGTGGTTCATGTAGGCCCAGAGTAATCAATTGCTCCTTGTCTTCAGAGTGATGTCATATCCTGCGATATCTTTGAAGACTTCATGAAAAACACACACTACCTCCCTCTCCTCTCCTCTCTCCTTTCTTTCTCTTTCTCTCCTTCTCTTTCTCTCCTTCTCTCTCTCCTCTCCTTCTCTCTCTCTCTTCTTTCTTTCTCTCTCTTGCTGTCCCCGTCTCTCCTTCTCTCTCTCCCTTTCCTCTCTCTCCCTCTCTCTCTCTCCTCTCTCTCTCCCTCTCCTTCTCTCTCTCGCTCACTATCCCCGTCTCTCCTCTCTCTCCCTAGTTCTCTCCCTCTGCTTCTCTCTCCCTCTCTTTCACTCTCCCTCTCCTTCTCTCTCTCCCTCTCCCCTTCTGTGGGAACATTTTTCCCAATAAAGTAGCCATGAATTTAGTGCCCAGAGTTGCTTACATCGTAAATTTGGCTGTTCGACTCTCTCATGTATTTACCCAATTATTTCAAGTTTCAAACTGTAGTGCGCTTGTTGTACTACTAGGTAAATATAACCCAGAATTGGAGAATTTACGGACTTGACTCACTCGATGTTGCATTGTTGTCATCAGATTTCCTGCGATGGAAGCATTCCGTCACACTTTGTCCCGATCGCATTGTTATGGCTGCTAATTTTCTGGTCGATGGTTCATTTCATTTTCATAGGAGAATCGAGATTTCGTAATTCGATAAATTTAGCCCCTCGTTTGAGTTTCACTGTTGGTTACGAATACCAATTTGCTGATCTTTGTCCACGTAGCATTTTAGGATCTTCCTTGCACCTTGGGTCTTCTAAAAGCGTTTAAAAGCGTTGGTGGCTGAGCAAGTGTGGTTTAGAACTTTGGTTTGAGTTTGATGTACAGATCTTCAATGCAGTGCCCAGTAACCTTCACAAAGCCTTCATCCCTTCACTCTAAATCCACTCGTGTTCTCTCCTCATAAACAAGTCAAAGATACCTGTATGGTGTCTTTTACTTCAGTTCGTGATATCCAGTAAGCAAACTTCAGGATTGACAGGTTCTATGGTGGCTTGTGAAGATCCCTGTTGATGGTCACGGCATTTCTCTCCTTAACTTGGCGTCATCCCACCCAAAAGTCAGAACACTGATCATCCATTTTCCACATCACATCCTCTTCACTTTTTCCACTTTAATTTGTGTCATTTTCTTCGAAAACGTCCAGATCCTGAAATATGGGAAAATACGAAAAACTTAGTGTCTTCAACCATGTGACACGTGTGGCCTCGACTGTTTCAGTGAAATGTCCTGGTGAAGCTTTTTCTTCAGGCAGCCATTTTCGATTAAAGTCACAATTTCATTTCAACTTGAATCGAAAATCACGTACGAAATGTACATCTCTCTGCTGGATGGGGTAGTTCTCATCTCTTGGAGTTGAACCTGACGGACCATGTCTCATTAAATGGAGAGAACAATACAAGAACGTGTTGTTCTATTGTGAAGTCAATTGCTGTTTCTTATGGGACTTCATTTAGGAAATTATGGTACAAATTATAGGCCAAAAGTGTACATTTAAAACTGCTTGAACGTGTTTAGCTGTTGGCTACCAGAACCGAAATCGCTGAACTAGTGCAGACCATGTTGTCTACATTCTACACTACGGAATTTCCACCGCGTGCTCGATTCGGACCAAGCACGGTTTGGTAATTTTGCCAAATGTAAACAGCCAGTTTGTTCCGGTACCAAGCGGCAGTCTATAAACCTGCCTGTCCCGCTTGAATTTCAAAGTGGGCTCAGTCAGGGTTCAACCGGGCTAGTGCATAAAAAGGGCTTTAAAAAGGAAGTCCAGAGTTCGAATCCCAGTAGCATGGGATGTTTTCCAGACTGGAAAAGTCACCTCCTTCTCATGTATTTCTCCCTTTATTTCCTTGCAGATTCGTTCAGGATGTAGTCTCTAGTTAATGGACTAAAAACATTGGAATGCTATAGCAGTTACAAACATGGCGGTGATGGAAGTTGGAATATGCGTGTTCCTCATTCTGCAGGCAGCAATCCCTGGTTTTGCAAGAAACAGGGCAGAACAATGTGAGTATCGAATTTACTATCTTTTTATGCCCTGGGGCCGTATGCACAAAACTTCTTTTTAAGTGTAAAGTTTGGAACAAGTTTAAGGGAAATTTTACGCTTAAAAGATGTTTTATGCATACGGCCCCTGCTGTATCTGAGGGCGTATCAGTGACACTCAATTATCAAGGGGGTCTCTGATCCTACATGTACAGTGGTGGCCAAAATTATTCAAATACTTGGCATGTAATAGATATTTTAGTTGTTTGTATCGAAATAACAATCCATGTAGGCCAACATGAAATAATTTTATTTTCTTCAGAGCAATGCATCTTTTCCAATTAAATATTAGAAGTGAAAAATGGAAACCAGACTTTGTACGGCAACGTCTTAGATCCCCCACCCAGTGTTCTCCAAACCAGTTAAAAAAAGGGCGCCCGCCCCTCTTAAAAATACCGACGGCAAAATCCGCCCCTCTTAAAAACGGCCCGCCCCTCTTAAAAATTCGTCCGCCCCTCTTAAAAATTCATCCGCCTTAATATTTATGATTTAGATCGCTCAATTATGCATCTCAGATGCTCAGAAAACGCATCTCAGAGCACCTAAAATCCACATTTCGCTGGGGGAGGGCCCCCAGACCCCCCGCCAGAAGGCGCCTTTGGCTCCTCGCACGGTGCCTTCGGCACCAGGCCCATCGCCGCCCCTCTTAGACCAAAACCCGTGGAGAACACTGCCCACCTAGTGTTCGTTCGAATAATTTTGGCCACCACTGTATGTTCTGTTTTCTGGTCAGAAAACAGCATAGAATCTGGTACCATAACTTAAAGCTTCATGTGACTTATCAGGTGAAAACACCAGTTATCAAACCACTGTTGCGGTTTTCTGATTGAGTTTTTCATGCAAGAACAAGTTTTTGTTCATTTGGAATTTTGCCGGAATTCTGCTGCGTACATATCCTCAAACGGAGATAGGATTTGATTACACTATCATTGTGAATAACTGTGACGAAATCCCCAGCAACTAATTTTGTGAGAATTTCGAATCTCATCTTCTCACAGCAATAGCGCCACTCCCCAAATTCTGAAACGTGCTTGAGTTGATATGTAGTGCAACTGGGATTTAAAACCAACCTCGGTGACCTCAGGTTATTGAAATAGGAGTTTTTTCCTCAGATTTGTATTTGAAACCTGTCAGGCATTCTTTATCCTAACCTACTTCAATATCAACAAGTCTTTTTAGTGCGTGGTGCACAATCCCGAGGACAAAAACCCTAACATGGAAATTGGCTCAAAATTACTCGACCATTACCCTCTTTACTATTATCCATTACCCTCTTTACTATTATTCCGTAGTTCTCTTTTCATTGTATTCTGTAGTACTTGTTCAAGTTTCAATGGACTTATTCTGTCCAAGTTCTTGAAGTTTCAACAAATGCTTACATGGCTGTTTGGTCCATTCAAGAGGAGAATCCTTTGAAAAAATAGTTGGGGCTCTTGAGGTGGTTTGGTGTGTTGCTCTTCATTCAGCCATCTAATTCTACTGCTTACTCATTATTACGCTGTTGGGCCTCCACCCTTGTAAAAAAAAACATCTTTGTCACCTTTCTGGTACGTCTGGGTGTGTGCCTTGAAATATTGGCAGGCAGCCGAAAATGACCCCTTGTTGATTTCCTTGTGCTAAAACCAATGATATAAAGGACTAAACCCTTTAGTTTTCTTTGGCTGAGCTCCCGCGCCGCGCCACGCACCATCCACGTATCACATGCAGCGTCATGCGTCGTCATCCTCGTATCTTCCGCGGACGTCGCACGCCACCATGGAAGGCACGCAGCAAAGATATATAACGTCATTCGCCCGTGGTGCGCGGATGTCACGCAGAAGAGACGTGTGACGCACCCGTACCATACGCAAAGAACAGAAGCGTACCTTCTACGTGACGTTCGCGGAAGGAACGCGGATAAAGGTACATGTAGGTGAATTGTGCAACGTACAAGTACCGGTATATGAAATGGACAAGAGAAAGCTGCTAGAATTTGGGGCTGCCCATTCCAGTAAAAGTCCAGTTGAGCTAGAGGCTAGGAGGACTGTACTACTCTGACACTTGTCCACTCCCCCATTAGAAAAATTCACTTGGCCTGACCTGAGAATCTCAGGACCAACATAAATCGCCACACGGCGTAAGCGACTTCCGTTCCTTGTCCAAGATCTATTCAGATTCATGTTGTCCATCCATGCGTACAAGACGTGAACAAAGCTGCTGACAAAACGGGAAGAAAAGCGCTAAGAATACCGCGCAATAATGGACACCGAGCTACATCCTCTGTAGCTTTGAGATGCGACATTGAATCAGATGAAACCTAGCATTTATTGTAGTCTCCTTGTGACGATAGATCCCCCATGCAGGAAGTGGCCGGAACTGACCAGCAGGATTTGCACGGTGAAAGAGTCAGAAAGTCCTTTCTCAGACCGATATGAAGGCGAACTTCCAGTTCCATGCTGACATGTCCATTGGCTTTTCAGATTGGCGCGCCGAGGTCAACTGTCAGTTTTGTTTTTGACGGCAAGCATTCACTTTTCAAACCCTTAGCCTTGTGTGTCTCACACAAATCCCAAATTGACGTAAACGAGAAAGATCTGCGCACTTCCACCGAAATTGCAAACACAACCTCAGTCTGAAACTGAAGGTGACACAGAGAACCCCACGACAGTGACTGTGTGCCGATGTTGCGTCAGGGTCTACCATTGCTGAATCATGGATTTTGTCACGTTGGCTGATTTCAGGTCGAGGTTGTGTTTGCGATTTCGGCAGAAGTGCGCAGATCTGGGAATTTGGGATTTGTCTATTTATGCTGTCCATAGTTACATCATTTCTCTGTTAGATTCTTTTCTTTTCTCTCCTGCAGTTGCAGGGAGGATCCAAAGTTGCGGAGACAAATCTGACGCATCCGCCATTCAAACAACTTCGCAATTCTAAAGAACATGTTTGCCCATTGGCCGCATTCAAGAAATATTTTCAGATTCGTTCATTGAATGCATGGAAAATAAAGATTTTATGTGCATAATAAAACCTATGGAGAGGATTTTGATGGGTTTGTGCCAGGCCAAGCCAATGGGTACTTGTCCCTGACTGGTGCTGCGTGGATCGGGGAGAATTATAGGTATGATGTCATAAATACCTACCCAAAATACCTTGATGGTTGCCTACTAGTTCTCAGACAATTATTTTGCCAAAACTTTTGTGCCCATGGCCCTCTTGACCAGCTTTTAGCGTGCCAGCAGCCATCTTCTGACATCATATGGTGAGAACTGTTAGACCACCATCTTTGTTGGAAAGGTCTATAGGGATGTCTTCTCTTGTGTACTCTCAGTTGAGCTGGCAAATCGCAGTGCTGATTTTCTGCGTTGCGACTTGCTTTGCAACCTGCTACCTGCGATTGAATACGATCGCAAGGAACTGATACCGGTCACCGACCGATTGCCGACTGAAATTGACCACATCTTTGCCATTGGTGGAAATAGTCTTGCGAGTCCACTACGGCGATCAAGTACCCAGTCTTTGCAAAGCAAGTCGCAATGCAAAATCACCTTGAAAATCAATGAGTGGATTCCTAAGTTTACCACACCTCTTATTCTTGTTCAGCTTCTCTGTGGAAAACTGCAACTGAAAGAAAGTGTGTATTTTTGACTTGGTGTGGACTGTCAGATCTGACCAATATAAAAGGAATGATGTTTTACCTTCAGGATTTCCTGATGGGCTAGTGTGTTGTAAACAAGCTTCTCCAACTTCCTAAGTGCTGCATTAGCTGATACCGGTGACACTTCAAGCATGACCTACGCATCCTGTCCACCTACTTGAACACAATTCCGGCATCTTGTAGCTCATTCAGGTTTAGGGCAGGTACCTCTATTTCCAAGTACAAACAACCGCACAGCTTGTGGCTTCCTGAAAACTTCCTGACTAGCCTGTACATGTAGTTGCTCTGACACGCTGACTGCTTCAGCAGTTTCCCATACATGTCTTGTTTCATGCCCTCAAACTTTAAGTTGCTCTTTTACTGGTCCATCTTTCCAACCCAGCCTCCCTATTTCATCATTCGATTACTTCAAGCCAATTTATTCAGTGGGCTCATTAAGTTTAAAAGCCCTTTTATGCCGCGCTGTTTTACACCTCACGTCTTCGGTCTTCGAGGGTGATCGATGGCGGCAAAATGTGTTTGTTAAAAGGCGTGGCGTGCATCGAGTAATTCGTGTCATTGGAATGGTGTAGTCAGAGATGAACAGTTTTGAAGACGTTAATCTCAGAAAATAACACCTCTCTTTCTTGAGTACCATAGTAAAATCTCTGAGATGGAGCTGCGTATTTACGGCTCACCATTCAAAAATGCATCATTTAAAGAAATCTGCTGTTTACTGCAGACTCAGACCAGGCGAAATTTCCCTTGCCTTCACGCAACGTCACGAAGCATCAGCTATTTCTGTCATTCCTCCCTCTTGAGGACCAAGGGACAATCTTTGGCTTGTCCGAGGACAGCAGCCATGTCAGCATTTTCCATCATAAATCTTGTATCTTCTTGATTGAAGATCGAAGGAGGGGACTATGGATTCGCACAACTTCTTCGTGGGTCCTAACGCTCTTTGGAGGCTTTGCAGTGACGTCATCCTGGAGATCATATTCTGGAGTACACAGGGCACAGAGGTGTGAGCTGACCGTGACGTGACTTGCGTGAAGTGCGCCACGCCGTTGTTTGACGTAACATCATTGGGGCATGCACGGTTCCTTTCACTGTGCCCAGGTGCCCCTGCAGCATGTGTACTCCAGCATGGCCGCTTGTGACGTTATGCAAAGCCTCTAGATAGCCTCCTTGTTCTGACCCAAAGCCTGTAGACTATCCACGATAGCATTTCCACATAGGCTTGCGGCGGTTTGCACAGGCATTGGGATAACACGCGAAATGTTTTGTGAAACTGTAGTTAGATTCGCCAAACACTGTGAAAACTGCCAAGCTCAACGCAAAATGTGGCGGAAAATGCTGTAGTGGAAGGAAAGGGCCTAAGGAAGGTTCCTTCGGTTTGTACTAACTACAATATCCCAGACCATTGACAGCATCGCGATTCTCAAGAACCTGTAAAATCATAACTCGGTTGGAAGATGATACATCACCCTGAAAACACGATACGATAGAGCGTAACATCATTCTGATGATGCAGTCAATTGTTCGCAAGTTAATCGATGTGCGGAACGCTCGCCCTCCGATCGTAGATAGCGTAAATTGATGGCAGGAAGGAATCTGGGCAGCCTCTTCATAAAAATACGAAATATCCTGCAAAATGAATCGGTATGAAGGCGTAATGAAGAAGATGTTCTGATCGACTGATAGTGCAGGTCAGCTTTTGACGTCAGATTTTGCATGGATTACCACCAAGTTAGTCATTTTACGATGCACGACGTCTCCATCTAGGGTTGATCTTCTTGAGCTGTCTGCGTGAACTCTTTTAACGTTTACGCTCAGCGTATGCAAAAAGTCACACGGCGTGATTGATTCATATTGCATTTGACACGGGATGGAATGAAATTATGATTTCGTGTCTTTCTTTTAATTGATTAGTTTGCCTTGAATTTGGTTGGTTTCTGTTGCAGTGGAATGGATTGGTGGACGTTCGAAAAAAGTCGGTCTTTAAAGATCGGGCAGTTTATGAGCTTTGGAAAAGAGTTGCACGGTGATGTTGTTGGCGTACTATAGTGTACTTACAAGGCACTTGAAATATCAAATTCTGGCCCGAACGGGACCGTTTAAGTGATGCCTGTCTTTAGCTTTGCCTTGAATTTGGTTGGTTTCTGTTGCAGTGAAATGGATTGGTTGACGTTCGAAAAAAGTCTTTAAAGATCGGGCAGTTAGAGCTTTGGAAAAGAGTTGCATGGTGATGTTGTTGGCGTACTATGTTTACTATGTTCATTGTGTACTTACAAACTCAATGTTTGCAAGGCACTTGAAAGATCAAATTCTGGCCCAAAGTGGACAGAACAGGGCCGTTAAAGTGATGCCTAATGACTTTATGAGAAGTCCGAAGAATGTTTTGGGAGTTTGTGACAATAGGGTTACATTGTCATGGAGATCACCTGAGTGCGGGTTCAGATCCGACTTGCACCTGGATTTCCAGGAATTGACTTGATGTCCGCAATATTCTGAAATGTCACAAAAACACGGGTCTCTGTGTGTAAAAGATAATTGCTGATGATTTATCAAATTGATGTCAAATGATAAGGTACATAATTTAGAATAATTTGTGCCTCGAGAGTGGATCCGGAGAAGCAAGAAGTCAGTTGCCAGCAAATGTATCTTATTCCCAGCCAGTGATTTTTTTAACGATTTTTTCCTCGGAGTCTAACAATCACATGTTGTCATTGGCACCTACGTTTGGTTTTGTCTCCGTAGCTGGTGAAAAATCGTTCAGAATGGCGATTTATTTGAAGAGTGTTGCCAACAATTTTATGTTTGCTCAATGAATTTCCAATGAATGAGTAATCATGAAGCTGTATTGTTGCATTCATCCAGGCCGCATATAAAATGCTATTGAATTGTGAAAAAAGATGTGTGGGCTAACATGGCACTGTCTGTGAAAAAAGAGCGGTTTCTGGGAAATCCTGCTAGACGGCAATTAGTAGGTTTGTTCAGTTGGTTGATGCTCAGATCTTCCAATTGTAATGTTCAGATCTAGAATCAGTGAATTGCTCAACAGATGGCAAAAAAAGATGTCGCACAAGGAAAGGTTGACACCCATGTCCTTCACCCTAACAAAAAGCTCATGGACGACTGACTTGTCGTTGGATTTCTTTTGTGCCAGGCTTCTCCATTGATTAGCCTAAAAACTCCATCATTGGATTGTTACCAGCAACTCTCCATCATTGGTAACCAACTCAACCACTACCACTCCGTCATTTAATAACTCCACCATTTTGGTTACCAACTCCACCACTGGTTACCAACTCCATCATTGGTTACCGTCATTGGTTACCAACTCCACCATTGGTTACCATCTCCTCATTGGTTACCAACTCGATCATTGGTTACCAACTCGATCATTGGTTACCAACTCCCATCATTGGTTACCAACTCCATCATTGGTTACCAACTCCATCATTGGTTACCGACTCCATCATTGGTTACCGTCATTGGTTACCAATGCCATCATTGGTTACTGTCATTGGTTACCAACTCCATCATTGGTTACCAACTCCATCATTGGTTACCAATGCCATCATTGGTTACCAATGCCATCATTGGTTACTGTCATTGGTTACCAACTCGTCATTGGTACTCTACCATTAGTTACCAACTCGATCATTGGTTACCAACTCCACCATTGGTTACCAACTCCACCATTGGTTACCAACTCCACCATTGGTTACCAACTCCATCATTGGTTATCAGAGTGCCCCAGACTTTGAATAGTGTTTCTCAGGTGAAGAATGGAAGACAAAGGATCACAGGCCACCAAAAGTATTCTTCCTGGTACATTGTACCTAGTGCTTGAGGATGATACCCTGGTATCACTGCCCAACTTGTCTTATCTCAGGAGTGACCTGAAACCTCTCAATCTGGACAGCTTGGAATCTGCCTGCATAGCGCCGCTATCAGACCGAACATTCCTTTATTATTTCTGTTACCATTCTCAGAAATTGCATGAAATGATGTTATCTCCTGGACAAATTTGTGCTAACATCTGATCAGAACTTGTGTAGAAAGATATGTCATCGGCAGCAGCAAGTTGTACACTTCTTCACAAGACTTGTGTTAGGGGAACATCAAGTCACAGCAACATTGGGTGGTATGAAGATAGAAGCAAGTCCTTCCTCTCTCCTTTACAATTGGATTAGAGGGTCTTGTACAAAATAATAGTAAAAGCATATTCTACACTTCATTCATACGACCATGCTTACCTTATAAATTTTCAATACCACCCTACCCAAAAATGATTCTCGCCTTTATCATCAAAAAATCTTCGTCCATAAATATATCACACCCGTCCTACCTTTTTGGTCCAAAGTGGTCCTCTGTGAGGGTCTCCGCCAGAAATTTTTTTGAGGGTACTAATTTCTTCAAAATGAGCAAAAACCTCATGAAATTAAAGGAAATGGCCCTTTTCTGTTCCTTTGAGGGTACTAGCATCGTACCCTTAGTACCCTCTGGCGGAAACACTGTCTGTGTCAAACTCATTTCCCAAAAAAGAATCCCCCCATCTGTTGCATCAGTGCCTACCAGAATGTATCAGGTCCTGCTGCATCGTCATTGGGCTGCGGCCCTTCCTCTTTTATAATCTCATGGCCCTGGGGGACATTTTGGCAAAGAACAGAGTGTGGCGGAAGTGTAATTTTGGATCTTAAGACCCTGCATCGAGGATTACGCCAAGTGATGAAGCGATGTAAGGGTATTTGTATTTCAAGGAGAAAACTCCTCATTGTCAAATGATGCAAATCTTTGTAGCCCCAATCAAAAATGCACTCTGAAGGTGTTGAACCCTCACCGAAACCCAGTGTAAAAATACACTGGAACAGTGCTGGGATCAATACTGGCCATACTGGATTCTTACTGGGTTTTGCTGGGGTTACTGGAACCTTACTGGATCCTTACTGTGTAACCCAGTGTGGTTCTTACTGGGGTAGGTTGGGTTTCTTTACTGGGCAGCCTTACTGGATCAGTACTGGTTTTATATCGGTTTTCATACTGGATTTCGGTGAGGGAACACTCCTCGCTTTATGATGATGGAGCCTTTTGAAACCTCCTTTGAATGAAACCCCTAGAAATTGTTTACTTTCCACAGTATTTATGGGTTCTTCAGAAGTAATGTTCATGATCTTAGGGTCTGGAAGGGATAGGATGTAAACTTCTCATTGTTTCAACCCTTTCACCACCAATAGGCAGTTTCCTGTTTACATCAAGAAAATGTACATGGTTATGGTAACCATGTCCCATTTCGTATTCATCAGAAAGGACTCCATCGGACCTTTTGAATACCTATAAATTATGATAATGTGAATTAAAAATACATGATGGGATTGCGGTAGGCCTACTTTTCAGTTTCTTTGTACATTTCAAATTTGACGGAGTGTTCCCTGGCAGCCAGAAAAGGTTAAAAACTAAGCTGAGTTGGAGATGCTGTCTTCTACTTATAAATGCACCGTTTGTCTTCTTGTGAAATGGATCCGAGTTGGGCACGCGCACAAAATTACGCCGATGCACTGGATTCCCAGCGTATCAGACCGGAATACGCAGCATACTCTAAAAACATGGAAGTTTTTATTCAAAACAAATGCCAGAGTTTTACTTCGCTAATTTGCGACGGGTAATTCTGGTGGTATGTTGATTTGTTTCCAGAAGTTTAATTTCGAGTACTGCGCGCTGCCACCTGTTTGAACCTTACAAATTGCATGCTGGGATACGAACAGTAAGTCCGTGTTCCTACGGTGTGATATATCGTGGATGTTCTCATGTTCTCATTGTTGTGCCGTGTCCTGCACTTGCCGATCATTTCCATGTATTGTTGTAAGAATTGTCATGAATTGATTTCTATCTGGGATTACAATTATTGAGCCATGGTATTAATTGCTGGTATCGGGTGATATTTGGACTAATATAGAGGTTTCCCACGTGACGTCACAGCTCAAAATGTCCGCCATATTGGCCGTCAAATGACGCAATGTCACAGCATCAACACAGCGTTCAGCACGCAGTTTTAACGTTGTCGGCAGTCATCGGCCTCTTCTACAGCAAGCCGTGTGGACAATTCGCTTTGTTTTCAACACGGTTTTCACAGCAGACAAACTTATGCTCAGAAACTGTGAGACTGGTAAAGTGATTTGTTGAGTTGTATGCTCCCAGTGGTCTGTACAGGCCGCTAAACTTTTGAACCGAGAACAAGATGGCAGCCTCCATGGCTTCATTTTGACGGCCAAGATGGCAGCCGTGTGACATCAGTGGGATTCCTCTATTGAATCAGAAGCTTTTGTTTCTGTTTGTTGCAGTTGGAGAGAATGTATTGGCCTGTTTAGAACTCGCACCCCATACAATAGAAAATGCTAAGTCCTGTAATCGATCCTCAACCTAATGGTGATAAAAAACAATCGCATTAAGAAAAAAAACAATGCAGAAATGGTAAACATGGTCGGTGTATTAACCTTATGATAATTCATGCGGAAAATTGACTTGTAGATTATAGAAATGAAAACCACTGTTCTTGGCTAAGTTGATACGGTGAAAGATTAGGTCATTGCAAATCAAGCTTGTCTGAATTGCCAATACATTTGGTATCATATTCTTTAAGGATATGACGGCCACGCCTGCATGAAATGGACCTGGTTGTTTGTGAAGTTAGAAGGACCTTTGACTATTTGGCTGTAACCGTCAGGTTAATTAAGAGTTCAATATTAAGCCTTGTGATTATGAAGGACAAAGGTACGGTATTCAGTAAGGCACTAATTAACTCTTTCAACCCCAGGCGATTTTTACGCCGCGATTCCCAGATCCTAGGCGATTTTTTTTTAGAAAAAAAATATTTCAGGATTTTTAAAAAAAACTACTTTGCCAATCTTATATTGTAGAAAATTGGGTTTAGGGGTGGACGGATATGTACTCGTTCATAGGATTTGAGAATGATTTTGGAAAACGGATATATCCGTCCATAGGGCTGAAAGAGTAAAAATCCTCACAGTACGTTTAGTCTTGGTGTATTGGTAGAGTACTTGTGACCCCAGTCTGGGAAAACCAGGCACAAGTCGCCAGTATGACAAGGCCCTTGACTACCCTGTTAGGTCATCAACTCATTGCTGAAGAATATAAGCCGTGGTTACACTACATAAGAATACCCGTGTTTTTCCAGACCCGTGTCAAACCCGTGTGTACGAAAATCCCGACGAGAGGTCACACTACTACACTGTAGTTAAGTAGCCCGGCGACAGTTGCGCTGCAAACATTGACTCTTCGGTCATTTCTGAATTGGCACACATTGTCGGAGGCGCGAAAATGACGTCACTTAATGGCTGCGCCATCTGTCGCCGTGCGAAGAACTAACGAACACACGGGGATTTCGAAAAGCACGGCGAGATTGCCGTGTCTCAAAAACCCACGTTTTTCAGACACGGGTTTCTTGAAGCCCGGCAATTCATCGGTGTGACCGCAAAAAACCCGGGGATTTTATGTACATGTAGTGTAACCACGGCTATAGTCTCTCTTTGTTACTGTAACAACTTAATTGATTTCAGCCTTTGTGGGGTAACCATTGCTGTAACCATTTACATTTCCTCCTCGGTGACGTAAGTTGTGCCTGGTTTTCCGAGAAATCGGGTCGCATTTAGAGTCTCACACCAGGCGTACGAAAATTGCGTTAATTGACAACTATTGACTTTTACAGTTGGATGATGTGATAATTTCGTACTCTTCGACCCGACTCTTGTTGTGGCGACAATGCCCGATTGGTTGTAGTGCGCCGGTTTTGAAACAAAGGTCGCCTTGGCAATGGGAATCATCATCATCGATGAAATGCGTTTAAAGAATAAAACTCATTGAACGTGATCAGTGGAATCATAAAGGAATCAAAACCTTTATGGTGGAATGTTTGAATAGTTGAGGTTTTCCCCTCCTCCGATTTGGCCAAATGTATCGAAGTCCAATATGTTGATTGGTTTCTGGTCGAAAATGTTGAATTGAGCTGGAGCCAAGCGCCAAGTACAGTGGAGCCTCCCTTAGCGGACACCTCTGCCAGGAGGACACCTCTCTATTAAGGACACCAAAGTTCAGTCCCAAATTCACCATTTTATATTCATTTTGACCTCTGTAATCAGGACACCTCTCAATTAACCCTTTCGCTGCCAATGTCGCATAAATGCGACATAAAACAGTCCCCCTGATCGACAGCGTTCAGGCTGCTCAATAGATCGTCAATAGTAGTTCTAGGCGCCGCCGTAAGATGGCGTGGCATATGCGCTATCATTTGAGACGTATTTTGAGGTGCTGGGTACAGGATTTGCGGTAAAATTTTGCTTGTATCTTGAGGGGGTGCAGGGTGGCACCCCCCGGGGCGAAATTTTGGGAGAAAATATTTTGAAAAATATAATTTTTTTCAAGTGTAAATGAGATTGCTTTTTATTGTTATCATTGTAAAGATGTATTCACAGTGATTGCATTCAGATATCTTTATTGCCAAGGTAGCAAGCCACACTTTAGTGGGGATTTTTTTGAAATTACCAAAAATCCAAGATGGCGGCTCCTGGTGACGTCATATATGCAAATTAGTTGAAAAAAGTCACCAGAGGATAAAGCTTAGACCATTCCCTACAAGGTATTCCTATCTTCTTCAGGCTAACAGTACATGCTTTATAGTTACAAATAATTAGATTTCAGTGGCTAATTTTTGAAAAATCAATCGGCAGCGAAAGGGTTAAAGCAGCATTGGCCGGTCCCAAAGGTGTCCTAATAGAAAGCTTGCACTGTACACCATTTCTGGTGCTACAGGCAATACTGTATTGGGTGAATAAATGTACGGCAGGAGGAAACCAGAATCTTCATTTTTTGTGGGTATAACTGCCCATAGAGTCCTGTACAAACTGTTACTCAACACTGCAAGGACTGTCATAAATCAGTAACTATTTCAAGAAAAACAGCTAATGCCTGTTCATCTTGCTGGAATCGCAGTGAAATATTTCCTTTCTTCATTCGGGATCAAAATCAAGGAAGTTTCGCCAATTATCGAGTGGACATTTATGTTTGAAAATTGATTCATTTTGGGCGCAACGATGCGATATGGTGTCACCCCTGTCGATATGAACGTCTAAAACT
The DNA here is from genome assembly GCA_002633025.1 of Notospermus geniculatus. Lineage (NCBI taxonomy): Eukaryota > Metazoa > Nemertea > Pilidiophora > Heteronemertea > Lineidae > Notospermus > Notospermus geniculatus. The sequence continues at coordinate 29,601 of NMRB01001688.1, read as the reverse complement.
ACGAGATATTGTAAAATTTGGTCCCCAGCGTCACATTGTGCGCACTGATTGCACGAATAAATGTGGACATGTTAAATCTTTCGATGTCTTATTTCATCGTTTCTGATCAGATGATGTTTAAACCTTGATCTTCTGATCCCTGTCTGATGCCTGATGGCGGCTCTAATGCCGTTATTTCACTCCCGAGTGACGCTTAAACTTCACGCTTTATGGCGTAAAGTCGTGTACGGGATTGACAACAACGTCAGAACCAGGGACAATTGCTTTCGTTGGCTATTGCTTTATGGCCCTTACGGGTGTCAGCAAACATGCAACGAGGGAGTCATTTTACCCCTGTGCGTACTCCAAATTTGCACCCCAATTTATGACGAACTTTGGGATGGTGCCAGAGGTAATCCCTCCACCCTCTAATCCGAATAGGATTAACATCAGCTGGATTAAACCTTCATTGCTCGGAATCATCTAATGCATCAGGGATGGTCTATGGAGGACTTTACTTTCTTTCGTGACACCCTGTGGCAGTGGTTTATGAAATCAAAGGATTGGCCTTTAATCTTTGCCACTTTGACTTAGTGATTTGCAGCAAAAATCATTTCCATCTGATTTATGGCATATTCTGCATGGCTTTGGCATTATTCAGCCAAATTGATATATTGCAGATTTGGAAAAATTTTCTTGGTATGGAAGGTGATTCATGTTTTCTTGCACGGATCAAAGCATCAAGCGTTCTGAAAGGTTCAAGGAGGCTGTGATTTCTGCAGAAGCATTTTGGGCTGTGTTTCCAACAAAGACAAGTTTTGAGGTTGTTGAAGCTGGCATGAACTGTGCCAGCCATGTGACATAACCTGTGTCATTATCAATGTTTAAATATTTGCTTATGCTGACAAAATGGTATATTTGTCCTAGGAGCCTTCAATCTTGCATAACCTTCACCGGTTTTGATATGATGGAAGCGTTGATGCTTAGTCTGTCAGAGGCATGGGATTGGTCAAGCCGCCCCACCTAATACCAATGACCATGCTGTTCCAACAGGGCTGTCCATCTACCATGCTCTCATAATCTTGTGCGAAGCTTCCCAGGGCTGGGGAAGATGGATAACCATTGCTGTTCTCTTGGAAGCCATTCATGGCCACTGACCTCAAGGCCCCCCATCAAATGCGAACAGCAACGATGCACTTCTCCAGGCTGTCATCATTAGCCATCCTTCTCCAGCCTCCCCTCCCAATAGCAAGTATACCACTGTTGCTTTTGGGCCAGTTGTCCTTTGCCATCCACCTCAAGCCTTTCCATCCAGTATGAACAGACCTACATGTACCATTGCTGTTCTCTGTCTGGGCCATCATCCTAGCCATGTTAGCCATCAACCACAAGCCTCCCCACCCAATACGATCTACCACAATTCCCACAGTTTATTATCACGTTCTTCTAGGTGTGAAAAGGAACATCCACATCACTTGAGCGTAGTTTACAAATCTGGACGATATCAGCGCTTTTGAACCAATTGATGCTCATTGGCTGATGATAGCGCAATTAGCCGTGTTAGCGCAGCTCATATTTTCCGGCTCACTTCGCTCTGTGATATGAATTAACAGATTGAAAGACAAAAATAATGAAGTAATGATTTTTATGGAGAAGCTTCTCGAGGCATTTCAGTTGGTTCCATACTAACTTGTCACGAACTTTACATACATATTTGTAATCATTTGTATCCCAAACCTACGAGGTAAATTGGCTATCTCCTGAAATCATTTCCATCAGCCATGTAGGTGTCAACCCTATTGGTGTGTTGCCTAGTGCTTCATGCAATCAGTGCATGCCTTGTACATTATGGAGTACATTTACCAGCCTTGGCAAACTGAAATGAAATTTGGACGAGTGGTACTCTGTCCCAGTTTGAATTGGCCCAGTTGTGGTGTACATTTCTGAGTGCAATGTGTATGCAATTTTCCTCACTCACATTGGAGCAGAATTTGACATTCGGCGTTCACTTCATGCCATAAATATCTCTCTTCTCTTGCCGGATGTTAATTAGGGCTACGCATCAAGTGAGCTAATTTACATAAATGGCCGATGATTTCCTAATTCATTAGAGACGCGATCATCCTCTCTTGTGAAAGAATTGCGCCATTGATGACTGCGTCGCCATGACGATGTGTTCGAGGACTTCCGTTTGATTTTTGAAAGGCATTATTTTGTGGAAAGAATTTTGAACTTTGGTATTTTCACCCCGAGGCCCATCAGGGTCTTCGGGGTATTGTCATCACGCTGGCGGCTGTCTGTGCGTCGTCTGTCGTCGTCCGTCGTCGTCCGTCGTCGTCGTCACGCAAACGACGTGAACGCTCTAACTTGAGAATGCTTCGGAATTTTCATCTCAAATTTTGTATGGTGATACCTCATGACNAAATTAATGTACAACTACTTCATTTCAGCTTCATTACAGGGTATACCACTTCCCATATCTTCTTTCAGTAAAACACACAGGCCGAGGGGTTATGCCCGCAACAGCGGGGCTATTTTAATTGTTACACTTGTGTAGGAAAATGTTTTTGTTCCATTGGTATATGGTGAATGATTCTGAACCAGAATGCAAGTATTAGTAATGACTGCTCAATATTTACGATCATTCTTGTACGGCCGCAATTTCTATCAATGTTTGTTTCGTTATCGAAGGATGTGGGAAATTTCCTCAAATGTTCCTGATACTGTAAGTGATAAACAAAAAATATGGGCTCATGAAGTTGGATCTTACTGCTTTCCACAGCACAAGCAGCTCCATAAAAAGTGATTTTCGAAAACTTCCCTCAAAGCCTCGTCAATTTTTGCCGGCGTCTACTAAGCCGGCCTTGTGTCACCCGTGGCCCTGTAATCACCATGCGTACTGTTCTGGCCACTGAATTTTACCCTATAATTTTGAACGATTGCGTGCACCAGTTTAAAATGTCTGGAACTGTCCACCTTCATGGCACCGACTCTGAAATCGTCGGATACTCGATACCAGTAATTTGTAAAAATTGCTACCAACAATATTGGCTTTTGATGCCGTTTTGAACATGTTACGCAATCGGCCAAGTTGGGACGTTGGTCCTCTGTTGCTTTGTTTGAGGTTCTCGTGATAACTTGGGTGATGTTTCGTAACATCTTTTGTTGTTGAACAAGCGATTATCCAAAATTAGTCTTCCTTCGATTGGTCTTGCTGTGCTCGGAGGGGAGTGCCTTACTGTGCTCGGAGGGGAGTGCCTTACTGTGCACAGATAGTGGTTGGGAAATTCAGGTTGGTTCTTGACATGCTGCGTGCGGTAGGCTTCAAATCTTGAAGCAAATTTGCTGGATTTTCGGGTAGTTCAGTATGTATGGTAAAATTATTGAGAAATCAAATGTAGAGCTGATATAAACAGTCAAATGACCACACGTAATGTAGGCTTACATTTCTTTAGTTACATGTAGTTTCTAAAGGTGCCCACAACTTGCGGCAACTAGCTTTCCAGCGATGGAAGCAACTCGGAGTGACTGATCAGTTGCCGATTTTGTCGACCTGAGCGCGCTTGCGTCTCTGAGCAACTGCCGGATCCGCTAATTGAGCGTGTTGTTCAAGGTACTGCTAGTTGCTCTGAGTTCCTCTCAATCACTGAAATGTCGACCCGCGTGTGGTGGTTGTTTGATCTGTGACAGATCCGTCGAGTTGCTTCAAGACGCAGTATCGACCAGTGGGCACCTTAGGGACAGAGGGGACCCTACAGTTCGGTATCATCAACAAAAACTGCACCAGTCTCCCCAGCAGAGGTGCCGTACACAAGAATATGATAAGATTTATCAGTTCAAAATGTTTGCCTAAGGAATTCCATTCCATGATGTCACTGAAAATTGAACTTTGCTCCCATGCAACTTAAACATCACAAAGGGAACGATTGACCACCTGAAGTTTTTGTTGAACATGTTTGATATGAGAGACAGTTTGGGATGAATTTGATAAGACAACAATGAAAAGGACCACTGATATCTGTCTTGTCTTCAATAGTTACTTTGTCTATCAAATACCAGTTCCTGAGTGCAATCTTGCTGTACGGACATTGCCTTGACATCAGAAGTCCATTTGAAGAAATCATGCCACACCGCCGCCCTGCTGGGCATTTTGCCAATTATTGCAAAAATGGGTCTCCGTTTTAGCTCTCCACAAAACCTTCAGAACTTTTTCAGAGTGTTTTTGTTGGCAATTCTGGCAAGCACCCATTATTCTGCTTTGTCCTTGAAGAAGGTCTCATATTATGTAACAACAAGAGCCCTGAGATGAGATCTGGAGTCCCAATTAGTACCCTTAATTTGAATTGGATTGAAATCCTTTGTGATGTGAAAGTTGGTGACAGTACAAAGAATGTCACATCCAGATTGTTGCCTCTCTGTCAGATGGACAAATTGTGTCATGTTCCAGGGGTTTTCTGGTCCCAATCTTTGATCCCAACGGATCTGAGCAGTCATCAGACATTTGGGGGAGATGCGAGTTAAAACAAAAACAGAAGACTTCAAAGCTTGCCATCATTTGGATTAAGAATTGAAGAGCTAGGAGTCTGAGCCTCGTGGTGATGCCTTTTGTGTGTTGGAAAAAAATTGCATAACATTTTGGCCCATTTTTGTTTGCTTTGCATTTTGACAGCTGCCAAGAAATTTGGCGGGAAGTTTTAGACACAGCAAAACACTTCATGATATCTGGATGGCTTTTTGAAGTGCATTCCATTTGAAATTTTCTTCTTTTTATTCAAGTACACATTATTGACATTTATGGAGTAGGCCTAACCCAACTGTGGCGCGAAAAACCTTGGCATCCCTACAAAACTTAGTTCTTTTGGAAGCTAGTAACTTGAAATGCTCAACTTGGGAATTTCAAACCAAGTGGGGCTTCGGCAGGGGATGTGCAGGCCGATAAATTGACACATCTGACTAAAATGCTGAAGCAGTTCATTCTTTTATAGTCATTGGATCAAAGCATTGGATCCAGTAGTCTTGAACGTTAGTTGGGGTGTTGATATTTTTGGTGACTGGGAGGGGAATGTCGATGGTCGTCAGCTGCCCCGGCATTCAGAGAGACTTTTAGTGAAAAGTCTCTCTGAATGCAGGGCAGCTGACAGGGATCTGTGGTTATAAGTATTTATTATCAAATGCAGATTTGTAGGGAAAGGGAAGGGCCGGGGAGATATTCGCCCTGCGACTAAAAGTGTTCAGCAAAAAAGAAATAAACAGAGAAACAGACACGCGAAAAAAATCGCCGATCGCAAGGCTCGAATCCGGCGCCCCAGATTCATAGCCGGATGCTCTACCGATGCGCCAGCCGGCCACGTCATGATAGTGGCTGCTGAATAAATGTTTATAAATATATCCCAGCTACTCAACATATTTTTATGATGATAGAAAATGACGTCACAAATCAGAATAATCTTACAAAAATCGCATTTTACAACAACCACAGAGCAAGTCCCCAGCAAATCTGTCAGTATATCGCTACATAATGTATCCATCTACGTTCTTCACAGCCACTAAAAACGTGAACCAACCGTCCGGTATATTCCATCTGAACATTAGGTGCATATTTCCTATGAGTCCAGTTCTATTGACTGACCCGTCACAAGTCTTTGGCTAGCTTCGCAGTTGACCGCTACGCGGCGCGTTGGGCCCTTGCGTCAAGTCATTGGATCAAAGCATTGGTTCAAAGCATTTTTTGCCCTTCAGTTGGTCATAGGCATTCTCCAACAGCAGGAGTTTTCACCTCGCTCACACAAACTTTGTGTACGAGTGTATGAAGAAGAGCAAGACTGTAACCTTGCTATGGGAGGATGGTCACATGCTGCACGTGGCAGTGCACCCTGGATCACAAAATGGGCTCCAGATTTGAGACGCTGGTTCGACATCTTGCGCACACTTGCAGTCATAGAAATCACGAACTTTGACATTTTATTCCCAGGCATCGGATTGTTACGCCATCAATAGAATCACATGGCAGCAGCTGGAATTATAATATCAAGGAGTCATCGAAATCTTTGGAGAAATGGAGTAAAAATATTTGCTAAGAACCTCTGAAACTACAAAAATGTCACTTGAGTTTCCAAGGGTCCCTGATGTGTATGCCCACCTGTCATAAAAACTGCTGGCGCCTTTTTGCGCACTTTATCCTGATTGGCCAAGAGATTAAACTGTGTCAGAAAGAACTTGTCACTAGTTTTGACGGAATTGTTTTCGATAAGGCCCCTGGATGTCTCCAGTTGTAGTGTTATTTAAATTTTGATGATTTTACCTGGAATTTTTCAATGGGTTTTACTTGTCCAATCCAGTTGTTTACGCAGCTATTAAAACATCTCTGTTTCAATACAAGTTGACCAAATGATGCTGTGTGCTTTTTATGGCGAACAGCAAATTCTTTATGACCATGGTAGTGTCATCAGCAATTCTCTCCACCCACAATGATGGAACCCCTCACTCTCTCCTCTGAATCAGAATGAAAATTACAGCCCAACCAAGAGTGACCCAACGTTTTTGACACAGAGGGGACACTTCTTCATACCTGAATGATCAAGATTTTAAGTTGACTGTAAACCCCATTCAAGAACCTGTTTCGGCTGCTGGGTCAACCGAATGCCCAGATTTGGGGTTTTGTTCGATTTTTGCATGTTTTGTCCTTATTTCTAAGCCAGGATGTCAAGATTGTTTGACCGGTGTTGATTAATCTTGTCACCTGCATTGACCAGTGGTTCAGCGCTTGGATCAAAGAGGGCAGCACAGTATTGGGTGGAGTTGGTCTCATCATGCAAGAGCCACAGTGGACCTGCAAAGGTGCATTTTCTGTGGCCCTTGTTTTATTTAGTGTGTAGGAAAATATAAGGCGCTCGAGGGCCTTGCAGGGCCTCTCAAACATCCTTCCAGAACATACCCTTCAATTCCTTTTCCCAGTATACCGCCACGTGGCATCATTACATACCAAGGTGGTTGTCCCAGTAAATCCAGGACGGCGTCATGACATCACTCGTGACGTAAACTGCGTTCGGCCGGCATTGAAGTGGTCTAAGGGGTCTGACTAAGCCCTCCTCACAGATGGGGATCTAAATTACCAAAAAACTATTATGTGGTTGGTCTAATACTTATCAAATTGGTAATGGAATGGAATGGCGAGCCTGGTGGAAATACCTTTGTGCCGGACGTCCCAGTCTGTCGCCCACAGAGTCGTTCTTTGTTAAAATGCGATATCGAGCCAGACAGAAACCACCTCTAAATGCATTCCAAGTGGATGGAAGATAGGATTCCAAAACAAAGAATCCTGATAGCTCGGCTAATTTGTCGAAATAACACATGGAGCTGTATCCCGAGTGTTAGAAAAACATGCTTAGTTTGTGAAGTCAAGGGAGGAACATTGCGATCTTTGTCTTTCTAAGTAGCTGAATAACATCTTTTTTGCTTTCTTGTGAATTTACGGAGAATGTTGCATGCAGGTTGCCGTGTACGATGTTGCTGTTGAATGTAACTTCATGATGTTGCAGAACTAGGCCCATACGCTCACCTCGCTCAACGTACTGTCTGTTGAATGGGTATTTCGTTTGTTGCATTGAAAATTGTGTAATGAAATATTTTAGCCATCACAAGGATAAGTCCTTTCGTCAAAATCTTCAGTATGTTTTTCAGAAGATTTTGGTCTGCTACGCACAACATTGAGCATTGCCTTCCTTTACTTAAATGAAACAGGGATTTGGAAAATGAGCTATAAATTAGCGTACACCCTGTACTGATTCTATGACATGTTTGTGAACACTTGTAGTAGGCCTAATAATTTTTGTGCAACTTTTTTGCCAAAAGCCAATTGGGAATTTCAACCATGCCACTCATGGTTACGTTGGCCTACTTCTTCTACTTGTCGTACCATTCATGAATGGAAGGCGTCGGTTCTCTTTTCTTTCCTACGGGCTTCTTTGCTCAGGCCTAGTGGGTGACACCGGAAATGGGGTGAAGTTCATAGGTACAACCAGCTGCTCTAGACATGAGTAACATGCTGATGTTGATGTGGATGGTGACTGGCTCCGGTTTGTACCGCTTGTGCCTGGAGTACTTGTAGTGTTATGGTGTGTTCAGATTGTTGGTGATTGACGAGGTCGAGTTGTACCAAGTTGCATTCAGGTCCTTGCATGAAGCCAACAAATGATTTGAACTTCAAGATGGATTCAACCTTTCTGTAGGACAATCCGATCTTCTGTATTAATTGGTAAAGGTTAATTTTCTGCTCTGTTTTGAGAATATGTACATGTAAATAAAGGAAGAAATTTTTTCTACTTTCAGCTGCACCCAAATTAACGAACATACAGTCCACTACATATGAAGTCCCGGAGGGCGAAAAACTGAAATTAAAGTGCCTTGCACGAGGTCACCCGCGGCCGTACCTTACGTGGTACCATAATGGAGAGATGATCCCAGCGAACAGACACAGGTAATTTGAAATGAAATTAGTTTGTAAAATATGTGGGACGTTTCATTTTGAATAAAAATGCCAAATATTTAGGTAACCTCAGAAAATCTATTAAGTAGTATTGGGTATAATATAATGGAGGTGCCCTTTGTGAATCACAAAGGTGTATTTCAGACACATGTGCAGGGTTTCCTCCTGAAATGTTTTAGGGCGTGTGGAATTTTACAAAAATTCACAAAAAAACCCATGAATTTTGGCCCTTTTTGACAAAATTTGAGGATACAGATTCCATACCCTAGTTCCCTCTGGTGGAAACACTTACGCATGAATCATCAAAGTCCGTGAAAAATCACCTGCATTTCTCTTCTTGGTAAAACGTCCACTGTTTTTGTCAATGAAAGATGAAATGGTATAAAATCTTTGGTGAAAAAGTAGCCGTTTAAAATCTGCTTCCCATACCCTTTCTATAATATTCTGATTCAGTTGTAAAGGATGTAGCCGCAGGGCATGCAGTTGACAACTTTTAATATGCTACGATTCTAAGTCATGAAAATCCCTATTAAAAGCGTGAAACTCTAATGCCACTAATTTCTTCGCATCGATTTCACACCTCTGTGCCGTAAAACATGAAACGATCATTTACGCTAACTTGTGCTTTAAAAAATTGATCCGCGAACTGGCGATGGCAGCATGCCAATCTTGCGGTTAGTGCAGCGCAGTGTAACAAATATGATTTCCTCATAACCGTAGTTCGGTGATCAAGCTTGCAACGTGAAGTAAAAGAGTTCTTTGCCAGATTTGGTCTCTTTTCAAAGTGTGAAAAATATTTCTTCGTTCTGCGAATATTTTTGAAGATTTTTGGACACATGGTTGTGATATTGAGAACCGCCAAGGAACTTTTTGTTTCCACAACGTGCATGTGAGCAAAAAACACGCCGGTTCTAACTTAATGCACGAACGAAACTTGAACCAAACACGTCTCTCACGGCGTTAAAATCATGTGACATCGAGAGGTTTTGAAGGTAAAAAAAGACAAAGGAAAATATCGTAAATACGTAAATATGTTTAAAAAATTGACATTTTAGCTGCATAGGTAACACAGCTGAGTGTGTTGATGTGGTAGCATGGGTAATACAACCAATACTTTGTTTTTTCGGCGGCATGTTGCAACCAAATATTCTTTTGTTCAGCTTTTAATTCTTTTGATTTATTGCAGGTTTAAAATTTTTCGATATAGTTTACAAATTGATTATGTCGTACGGAATGATACGGGGATGTATGCCTGCCACGCTGATAACCCGTATGGAGAGGAATGGCGTAATTTTACCATAAATGTGATAGGTGAGTTGAGATGAGATACATGAAAATGTGAAAAGGCCAGGCCAAGATTTGAAAGATGTGAAAAGCATTTGGAGTGGCGGGTGGAGCCACCTGGCTCGGAGTTGTGGAACTATAATTTGCCTCAACATTTTACTGGCAAAATCTATTGGCCATCAATGAAATGGATTCAAAATGATGTTTTTCAGATAAATTAGAAGATGGTGCAGTGTGGGAACATCCAGAGATGGGAAAAGATGATTTCGTCGATCCTGACGTACCAAGTAAGTCACTTGAAAGATTTTGAAAGATCTATATCAGTGTGATCCACGGGTTTTGGTCTAAGAGGGGCGGCGGTGGGCCTGGTGCCGACGTCACCCCGCGAGGAGCCAAAGGCGCCTTCTGGCTGGGGGTCTAGGAGCCCTCCCCCCAGCGAAATTTGGATTGTAGGAGCTCTGAGATGCGTTTTCTGAGCATCTGAGATGCATAATTGAGCGATCTATATCATAAATATTAGGGCGGACAAATTTTTATGAGGGGCGGGCCGTTTTTAAGAGGGGCGGATTTTGCCGTTGGTATTTTTAAGAGGGGCGGCTGCCCTTTTTTTAACTGGTGTGGAGAACACTGCTATATGAGCTATAGCGATCTTGAATGTCATGATGATTTCTCATGATTGAGCCGTAATGAAGTCAACCATTGGGCAAATTTTGCTAGAAAAGTCAATTTCAGGTAAAGGTGCAAAACCTGGGAATTTCACTTTATCGATTTATATTTTTCTATGCTCATGGCAGGTTGTTCGACCACAGTGTTTCATATTAGGAAAAAGGGGAAAAATTTTGAATTATCTCGAATTCACCTGTGTTGGTTTCCTCCTACAAAATTCCTTGACCAGTGACAAAACGACTTTCAATTGTGTTCTATGGTTGAGTTGCCCATAGAGAGTT
>NMRB01001688.1:3818-17410 GCA_002633025.1 Notospermus geniculatus | reverse complement strand
ATGGTTGAGTTGCCCATAGAGAGATGGTTGAGTTGCCCATAGAGAGATGGTTGAGTTGCCCATAGAGAGATGGTTGAGTTGCCCATAGAGAGATGGTTGAGTTGCCCATAGAGAGATGGTTGAGTTGCCCATAGAGAGATGGTTGAGTTGCCCATAGAGAGATGGTTGAGTTGCCCATAGAGAGATGGTTGAGTTGCCCATAGAGAGATGGTTGAGTTGCCCATAGAGAGATGGTTGAGTTGCCCATAGAGAGATGGTTGAGTTGCCCATAGAGAGATGGTTGAGTTGCCCATAGAGAGATGGTTGAGTTGCCCATAGAGAGATGGTTGAGTTGCCCATAGAGAGATGGTTGAGTTGCCCATAGAGAGATGGTTGAGTTGCCCATAGAGAGATGGTTGAGTTGCCCATAGAGAGATGGTTGAGTTGCCCATAGAGAGATGGTTGAGTTGCCCATAGAGAGATGGTTGAGTTGCCCATAGAGAGATGGTTGAGTTGCCCATAGAGAGATGGTTGAGTTGCCCATAGAGAGATGGTTGAGTTGCCCATAGAGAGATGGTTGAGTTGCCCATAGAGAGATGGTTGAGTTGCCCATAGAGAGATGGTTGAGTTGCCCATAGAGAGATGGTTGAGTTGCCCATAGAGAGATGGTTGAGTTGCCCATAGAGAGATGGTTGAGTTGCCCATAGAGAGATGGTTGAGTTGCCCATAGAGAGATGGTTGAGTTGCCCATAGAGAGATGGTTGAGTTGCCCATAGAGAGATGGTTGAGTTGCCCATAGAGAGATGGTTGAGTTGCCCATAGAGAGATGGTTGAGTTGCCCATAGAGAGATGGTTGAGTTGCCCATAGAGAGATGGTTGAGTTGCCCATAGAGAGATGGTTGAGTTGCCCATAGAGAGATGGTTGAGTTGCCCATAGAGAGATGGTTGAGTTGCCCATAGAGAGATGGTTGAGTTGCCCATAGAGAGATGGTTGAGTTGCCCATAGAGAGATGGTTGAGTTGCCCATAGAGAGTTGGTTGAGTTGCCCATAGAGAGATGTCAGGTTGAGTTGCCCATAGAGAGCCAGCTTGTGTTGGAAAATTCTCGTGCAGAAGTGCGCCTAAATTCTTGGTGAGGCAAAAATGGGAGTTGTAAAGCTCGTTTCCTGATAGTGGAGTCCAGTAACATCGAACTTGAATTGAGTTGTCTAGGTTTTCCTGGTTCTAACAAGGAGCAGATGCGAAGCCAAATGATACTTCAGATGCCTCGGCACTTCCAAATTGTTACTTTAAAGTGGTCATGTGTAGAGTAGCTCTCATCGCTCCTGTGGGAAAATTGCAACCAGGTATGCGTAAAAACCAGCCGAGATGATCAATACCTGAGCAAAATTGTTTGGTACCTGGCCATTTGATGGATAATCGGCAGAAGACCAGCGATTCTGTATACTTCAATTCAACCTTAGTTTGTCATAGTTTCCATAAAAATCTATGCGTGGTTCGCCATACTTCAGTGATTGATGCTTGGTGGGAGAGGGAGTTTCTTGGAAATGGTTCTGTTTCATCTTTAATGTGACCCGAAGTGCGTCTGCAGTTGTTCAGGGTATTTTCTTTTAAAATAATCCACGGAACGGAGCAGAATATTTACTGGCAGTCCATTTCAATCCAAGTTCAATTTTAAGGGAATTCGTCGCGGCAGTCAAAAATGACGCTAAGATAGTTTCATGGCCCATGAAATTCACAATTTCAAAATTACAAATTTTGTATTTTAGCAGATTATAATTACCTCACTAGATAAGCGTGAGTGTTGAAATTGATTCAAGATGGCGGCGTTTGATTCTCTATTCCGACACCTTGACTGCATAGTATGACCAGTTTGCTTTAAGTGCCCCCCAAAAAATGGAGCATTTACTGTACATACATGTAATACATATGTATAATTTTGGCAAACACTCCATGATGTGTAGTTAAAAAGACTAATTGCTGCTGTAAACGGACATTCCCGACTTCTTACACACAACGCATTCGTCATCGTCTCTCGTCACTGTGTTGTTGAGCAATAAAAAGTCTGCAATTTTGAAAACTACATGACATGGACATCTTGTTTTGACAATAACACGAATTCCGACATTCGTACTTACATTTCTTATCCTTAAACCTAACATCTATCTGGAAAACTTTGGCACATAAACGTATTTTCCCACAATTCCTTTTGGTTCACACGCTGTCAGTACCTGTTGCTTATCGCAATAACGTCTTGGAAAAATCTAACGTTTGCCGTTGTCGAACATACTATTAGCAAGTGCTACACCGACGATCCGTATCAATCTTAATCTTTCCAACTTGTCAGTTCTGTACTATCCTGGCTAGTTTCCCACAATTTCTTGCCTCTACGGAGCCTCAGTATTGTAGGGCTAGGCCATTGTGACTTGCTGTTTCTTCTGAGCAGGCATCGAAATCCTCTGATTGTGAAGACTAATACTGTGATAAACATTTCGAACCACTTATATAATCAAATACATTCCAAAATTTGTAAAAAAAATTAATTTTTTTTTTAAATTTAAAAATAAAAATTAAAAATTAAAAAATTAAATTAAAAAAAATTGTAATTTAAGATTTAAAAAATTTCTACCAGGGCTGAAGCCATGGCATTATTGGCCCTGGTAGTACAGAAGAGGCCATCTCGGGCTACTCATGTTCCTCACTTGGATGGGGTCTTTTACTTGCCCTTGCAAAAGCACAAGGTACAAGGGACCACGGCTTACTGTCCCATGCCACAGACTGAAGAGCCAGGGATGATTAATCCCATATGGCCTGGGATTCGAACCTGGCCCCTGCTGCTTGGTAAGTGGGTATGATAACCGCTAGGCTATCAGGGCTCCTCAAAACAGTCCAAAACCGGATGGTACAAACGTCGAGATTTCTTAATCATAGTACAACTGAAGATTTTTTTCCAAAAATTCAGTTGCTGTAAGACATTCTCAGGTATGCCGATCGTTATCTTGGGGTTGGTCCAGTTCATTACACCTGTTTGGAGTACGTCCTCGCCGATATTTCCAGAACTATTCGCATACTTTAAACTTGTCTCCTGTGAGATGGATCGATTTGAACCTACCGTGGGGTAAACTCGTTCTTGGTTCTCACGGGCTGTCTAATAAATTTGTGATAGAATGACGTAGTCTATCTGGCATCCATCATGGGTTCTAATGTGAAATCTTTGTGGTTATATACTCAAAGTGTTTCAGCTAAAAAGGGCACAAAGCCCTTCCTTTTTTCCTCCAGCGGTTCAAAATTCCTGCCTTCTTTCATGGACCTTTAAGGCGCCGCTCCACGTGACAGTTTTCTATCGAAAGTTTGCTATCAGATAGTCAATTATTGCTGTCAGACAGAACTGTTGCTGTCAGACAGCTACAATTGCTGTCATACAGTCACTAGCTGAACAACTTCCATGGGATAGTCTTTGGACAGTTACTATCTGACAGCAAACTTTTGACAGAAAACTGTCACGTGGAGCAGCGCATTTACACATAGGCATTTTCCACACCTTATCCTGCCTTTTGAAATTTCTGGCTGGAATACTAGCACCGCAGTGAACAACAAACTGGTAACTTAATACAAAAAATATCGCAACCTCGAATCAGCCGTCATGTTATCATCATGTTATTTAAGTGATAACTGCACCAATGCTGGGCCGATTCCAATTATGTGTTCTCCATATCTACCTAAAAAGATACATCGCTATCTGATGCCTAAGAAAATCTTGAAAATGCTGACTGGGAATGATCAGATGTACCAAGATGTTGTCGCTTACCTTCAAAATCAAGGTGAAATGGCCTCAATTTGTCAGGAAAATTGACATGATTGAGGTAGTCCAATGGCTTTATTGATGCCACAACTTCTGGCGAGAGATGTGGAGGCCCAGTAGGAGCTGTCAGTGAGTTGACTAATAGGTGTCACTACGGCCCAATTCAATGCATATAGCGGGCGGTCCATTCATTCTCGATTGAGCACCAGTCACATGGATTTTCCTGTGTATTGGTCCGCTAGAACTTTGCTGCCATCTTTTGGCAATATGCGCAGCTGACTGCTACTATTGACGACCACTATGTTTGCGTTATCTGAGTGGATGGAGGGAGGGAGTTGCTATTTTCTGATGCTGTTATCTCAAGTTCGTTCTGACCCAGGCATGAAAACCCGGGGGGAAACAAAGCGAATCATCCACATTGCCTGCTGGGGAAGAATGTTGTCCAGCCTCACATGGCTGATGATGACATAAAAACTTCGCCGCACGGCCAGTGTGTGACATCTTGACCTCGTCACCCGTAGTGTTGACACTGTGTTTTTTGACGGCCCATATGGCGGAATGTATAAATCGTGAAGCCTTATTGTCGTCCTGGTTGCTTCAACAAGCTTAAAGTTAAATAATAAATAAGAAAAATGTTTTTTTTATTCCAGTGGCTCCAAGATGGTCTAAAAAGAAAACTGATTTGCAACTTGTGATGGTCCCAGCCGGGAACACCTTGACATTAAAATGCCCAGCAATCGGGAACCCTCCACCCACTCTTGAGTGGTTAAAAGATGGGGAACGATTTCGGAGGCGTAAATACAACAAACCTGTGTTCAGAGCCCATTTTGTCAAGCTGCACGAGACGACCAAGAATGACAATGGGAATTATACCTGCATCGCGCGGAATAAATACGGACAGAAAAATTGGACGTTTTTGGTGGAGGTGGAAGGTAAGGCTTCACATCTGAGTGAAAATTTTTGGTGTTAATTCGTGATAATTGAATGACAATTCATTATTGAAATCCAAGTACTGTATTTTTGAAGGGGGTGCGTCTCTTATCTCGATGCGCCTCATAAGCCGAAAAGTACGGTACTTGCTGTAATGCAGTTTCATACAAAAACGCTGTCTGAAACGGTGGATCCTTAGATTACACCTGAAAAGGTTCGATGTTGAAGACTTTCTCGATTCGTCTCTGAGTTGGTTTCAGAGTCTGGCTGCATTGGTGGTGAAACTCGTGCCACTGTACACTTCTGGGCAATACCCCTGACTCTCAGAGATTGAGGGATCATAGGATGGGCAATACCCCTGACCCTCAGAGATTGAGGGATCATAGAATGGGAGACGCTCAGGTTCATCGAAATATCTTGCTGAAAATTTGATCTTGGAATGATCAATTTGATACTGTTTGGGTTATATCGTTATATCGTGTACATGTATGCTCTTTGTTTCTTCCAGAACGAGTACGCCACAAACCAATTCTGATGGGGGGTCTCCCAGAGAACGTTACGGCTCCGTTCGGCGGCAATGCAACATTCGAATGTCGCATCGTCGTCACGGATGCGCACGCGAACGTCCAGTGGCTGAAACACTACAAAGTGAACAATTCGTACATCAACAAGACGACCGGTGTCGCGTATTATGAAGTGATACAGGCAAGTTTACCGTATGGTGTAAGTCTGTATGACCTGGTCAAGTACAACAGGTTGCCTCCGCATGGCATGAACAAGTTTGAGAAGTGGACTAACATTTTGAAATCCTGTACAGGTTCATCTGTAATCAGTTTGATTCACCCCTTTGACTGCATGGCATTCTGCGGGCCGTATTCTAAAAGCTTTCTTAACTCTAAAGCCCTGTCTCTACTTGGCCTGCGAGTCACCGCGAATCGCCGGGAGTATACTTCCGGTGACACTCGCGGTGACTCAGCTGGTGTTCCGCGGTGGTTTCGCGGGCCAAGTGGAGACACAGCATAAGGTTTACTTTTAGCTATACGGGCCTGCATCTACCTTCAACGATATCCAACATAGAGCACAAAAAATGACACATAAAATGATAGTACAAGTAACGTCTTCTCTGAATTTCGCAGTTTTGATTCACTTCTGGGGTCTCTACTTGAAAGTGCCTGAGGAGACCTCGGGTGGGGTAGAAAAATTGCAAAATTCAGAAATTACTTTATTTGTACTACCTTCAACAATGGCTTCTGATTGAAATTGCAAGAGCCGTTTAGTGATCTGACAACGAAAAAATCCGGTTGTTTCAGCAATCATGACGTCGGGGAAACAATTTGATTTTTTATTCGTCTCGTATCAAGACATCATGAAATGACGTGTGGGACATCATGATGGTGCCTCCTCAGGTGCTGCACTCTTTTGGAGTGATATCGTTTATTGTGATGGTAGAGGTCGTAGCTTATGAAGTCGGAAAATCTTTCCATGCTTAAGGCTTCAAGCATGTTCTATTGCACTTCCTCTAGTCTTGAGTCCACCCTGGCCTGCCTGCCCAGAGGAGCGAGACTGGCAGAAAATCTACGCCACTGCATGCTTTTCCAGAGGGTTGAATCACAACTTCTTATTTCACAAAATTTCAAATCACATTTTATGACTCATTTCATTCCTCTAATAACCCTGGGCCATATTCATAAAGGGTGTTTAAGACTTAGACACGTGTAACTTCACTAAATGCACACACTTCCACCAAGCATTTGACGAAGTTCCACACGTCTAAGTCTTAAACACCCTTTGTGAATTCGGACCCTGTTTTCTCATTGAAAATTTTGTGCATGAACCAAGTCTTGAATGGGGATTTCCAGTACATGAAATCTTCTCACAAGATGTTTGGAAAATATACTCTGTCTTCTAAGAGAATGGGCCATCTGGAGTTATACTATTAACACCCCGTACGAAATTCCTTTCTTTACTCAAATAATGGATCCACTTGTGCATGGCTTCTCAATTCTTGCTGCAGTGGTCCATCATTCTTTACAATTTTCAACCGGTCTTTTCATACTTGTGTGGCGGTCTAGGAAAACCCGCGGATGTCGCATTTGAGGAAGGTGTTAATGGCCTTGCTGAAATCGCACATTTCAATAGCTGACATGTAAACGGGGGGTACTATGTAACTGGTAAACAATAGCTAGGCCTATTAGATCAATCCACAGGCAATCTGACAGCCCTTGTTGATCACTCAGCGACATCCGACGGGTTTTCCTTGACCTCCACACATATGCTATCATATTATTCTTCAAACCCTCTATTTTACAACTTACATTGTTAACTAATTAACGTTTTCTGATTCATTAACTCATTTGAGTAATCATAACTATTAATAATGCAAATTTGCAAGTGAACTGAACATTTGATGTTGCATTTACACTTGTTCATAAATAAACCGATTTTTGGGCTTTTTGAGTGGAAAGTGATTTGAAGGAAGTAATTCTTTTGATCAAGGATCTGTCTGCCCCTGTGTTCATATCATCTCTGCCACTTCTTAATAATGTGAGCCTTTAATAGAGACCATGCAGGTGACGTCATCGCATCATGTGGTCAGTCTATATCCACCATATTGGCCGGCAAATGACGTCGCGACCCATGTGGTGCACCTTGTCGTCGGCACGAGTGGAGTGTGCATGACTTAACCCATGATGAGATCTGCATGTGGCACACTTTGTCGTGGACGTCAGCATGGTCAAAAGTGACGTCACAATGAACCACTGCATGACGTCACAATGAGCCACTGCATGTGCCTTTTTACTGCAGCACAATATAAAACCTTTCTGGTGAACTCCAACTGTTCTTGTATAATTTTGATTTTTTCTGAACATGTCCTTGTAAATTAGTCCTCCTTGTTTCAGAAACCCACGGACGGCATCGACCCGGGCAAACTGCAGCTGAAAAATGTGACGTATGAAGATTCGGGTTGGTACACCTGCTTGGTTAGTAATGTCTTCGGTGTGGAACACAAAAGCGCGTGGCTGGAGGTTGTACCAGGTGAGTTGTGTCCCTAAACATTTTTTTTTGATTGATTATGTGTTAATAACTGCTCTAGTAAGTCGTGTGTAAAGCCTGCCGCACACAAGTGCAATTTTGTGTCCGACATAATTGGAAGTGAATTAAAATTAAAATGAATTTGTGCAGCAATTTGCAAGTTAGTTTTGCTACTAGTTGTGAGATATACTGGAAATTGTGGGCAAAAGCCTGGAATGTCCTGGAAAAAATCGCTGTGTGCTATACAAACCCTGAATACATGTATATAGGGCCGTATTCAAAAAGGGTGATCATTGCGCGATTAAGACTTAGACGCGTGTAACTTCACTGAATGCACACACTTCCACCATGCATTTGACGAAGTTACACGCGTCTAAGTCTTAAACACCCTTTTGAATACGGCTCATAATGTGTATGTGATGTATAGATGATTCTTGAATTCACAGATCTGCGCACTTCTGCCGAAATCTCAAGCAGAACCTCGACCTGAAACTGGCTGACGTGACGCCATCCATGATTCAGCAATGGTCGAGTCTGACGCAGCGTCTTCGGCTTCACTGTCGTGGGGTTGTCTGTGTTATGTCATTCAGTTTCAGACCGAGGTTGTGGTTGAGATTTCGGCAGAAGTGCACAGATTTTGTCGTTTACGTCAATTTGAGAACGGTCTATTGTATGATTGATCCAAGACGGTTTCTGAATTCTCTGGTTATCTTTCAGAACAAGTCTACTATGCGTACAACAACAGCGTCATCAACTTGTCCGAGCAGAAGCAACGAGAAAATAATCAGAAGGTCACCATGTACATCATCATCGGCTGCTCAGCCGGAGCCTTTGCCGTTATTATCATTATCATCAGCGTCTACTTGATATTCAAACGTCGCGCCAGTCGCTATGCGAACAGCTACCCACAGCCGATCAAGAAACGTGTGGTCGTTATGAGACAGGTGAGGTTTGGCACATGTTAAAAAAACCAAATTGTTGCTTGTCTTTGTCTTCGTCATACTTGGCAATGTCGTTGAACCTGTAAAATGTAGTCGAAATATCATTACAAGTGAAGTTTCGAGGATACCTACCAGGCTGATTTCGCGTCTGTGTTAATTTTCTTGGCTTGTAGCATGCCTCAGGGCCGTATGCACGGGTCGGACTTCACCCACACTTTCGTTATAAGTCTGACATTTCTCAATGCTTCAGGCAACGAAAAAGTCGAACTTAAGCAATACTTTAGGCTAAAGTCCGACCCGTGGATACAGCCCTCAGTCTTTTCCATGTCCTTGGACAATTTAGTTTGCCAGGATTCTATTTTACAAACCCCCTAGGCACTAGGCCTAGGTGCCTTGCCTAATAGATTCTGAATTTCACACCTTAATTTATTTCTATTTTTTGCCTTTGCTGTTATTCTTATATTTACCGCCATACTAGCACATGCAGTGGCCCATCTGTTCCTCTTGTTCTTAAGTTCATTCTGCATCTTCGACTTAGTGTCTTCAAAAACATTCTTTAACCTTGCTCCGTTATCATTTGTTTCTCACCCCTCCCCCAACATCAAATCCACCAGCTTTCTGCATGTGACACACGCATCTCTTGATTGATGCACATTGAAAAGTTTGACAATACTTGTTTATCCATGGTGGCTTTAAGTGCAGTTCCCCGCATGCTATTTGATCATATTTTTCGTACACTTGATCTTACATGTCTCTCTAAACGGCGGCGCACACGTGCGACTAAAATGGGGGCGACTACCGATGCGACTACTACATGTACGTCGCATGCGATAATTACCTGTGAGGTCGATCAGTGATGTCATCCGCGACATCACTGATCTTCCAAGGAAGCATTTGTCACAAACGAGTCAACAAAAACAAAAAAATATGTTCAGTCGCTGCTTTGGTCACAAGGCCAGTCGCCTAGAAAATCGCTCGAAAAATCGCAAGTGTGTGCCGCCCTTTAGGCTTCCTGTACACAGAAGTATACGGTATACGAAAACACCGGTTAACAAAGGCTTCCCGAGGATTCACGACCGTGAACCCATTGTTAACTGGTGTTTTCGTACACCATATACTTCTATGTAAAAGAAGCCTAAGGCTGTGTTTAGCTGACACGCGGAATGCGGTATAGGGACGCGGAAACCCTGGCGGAAAGATATGTTGTATGCGAAAATGCATTGCATTTTCCGCTTCCGCGTTCCACAATCCCCATTCCGCGTGTCAGCTAAACGCAGCTTTATACTAAAAGTCACAGTATGTTTCAAATTGTGACTGTCTCTGAGAAAACCCAGTCAAAGTCGCTGAACACCACATGGTTAATAGCAAGAATATATAAGTACCAAGAATGTACAACTTAGTAATCAATCAAACGGATGGGCATTAAGTTACTTTTTCTGATAATAGAGGGCGTACGGTAATTATAGGCCTTCTAATTAAATAACCAATGTTTAGATTTAACGGTTGTTGACTGAATTGTATTATTTAGAATATCGGCAATATTCTTATGTAAAGTTACAGACATATTACTGGCGTACAAATTTTTTTTGATTTTGGTGAAACCATGGATTTGTTGTTTAGGTCAGAGTGCCCGACCCTGAGATCAAGTACGATATCAATTTGTCGAAAATATGGTCCATTCAAAACTACTCTGTAGCTCGGTTATTTCTGAGTGCACATAACTGCGGGAGGTGTCATTTTGTTCGTAATGATCTTCTCTACACAATAATCCTTCACAAATTAAGATCCCTTCAGTTACAGGTTCACCAAAGGCAAATTAGTAAACTCACTTTTGGCACATATTTTGAGTTGTACATTCTTGGTACTTATATATTCTTGTTAATAGGTTATGTTGAGAGAGTGTCATCACAATGAAAAAACACCGGTCTGTTGGTGGCAAATAAAGCCTTATCGATTATGCAACAAAGATCAGGTATGATCAAGGCCTATGTCACTCCCTAGCGACTTTGAACGGATTTTCTCAGAGATGGTCACAATTGTTCTTCACTGGTAGGAATCGAAAACACGTACGGTGTACATGTAGTTTCTCCTATCAGAAATCCTGGCGGTATGCACAGTTCGTGGTTTTGTCCATTTTGAGGTGAAAGGTCACATTTATTTGCGCATTCCACGTCCCTGCACATTAACATTAACATTAACATATTGTATTTTGGACAACTCTAAGTACAGTAGAACCTTCTGAGACAATCCCTAAAAATCGCTCTGTGCATTGGCACTTTATTACGGAGGCGATGGAAGAGATTTGGTCATATGAATAACGACTAGTAAATGCTTTTACTTGAATTTTGCAATACAAATGCAAAAGGCAATGCTGTACAAATCTGAAGTAAAAACATTTGCTAGTCTTTATTCATACGACCCGTGTGCTGTGTCAGCGTTAGGATGATATTGTGTTGGTATAAGGGAGGGATGTTCCGCTGTACTGGTTGTCAGCAGTTGAAGGAGCAATGGTGTTTGTTTTGACAACAGAAATCATAGGTTTGCTATGCTGGTCACTTGACGACAGTACCAGGATTCGAACCCACGTCTCCACATCAGGCAACACCGCCAGCACTGAGGGAAAGCGTGCACACCACCGTGCTAAAAAATTGTAAAACAGGCTAGAACGTGTAACGTTGGCCAAATAATGCATCGAAGTTCTGGAGCACCCTTCCCGTCCGAGCCCGTCTACGAAGTTTGTAAAAAGTTGCCACTACGTCCGCTCCGTTCGCACACAGTTTGACAACGTTCGGCAGTGTTTTCAAGAACGTACTTTAGCTCAGTGTGATGGGGGCATAACAGATCTCGGAAGTGTACTTTCCAAATGCACCATTGGTCCTTAATTTACTAATGCATCTGTTCTTCCTCCTCTGTGGCTTTGGCTTTGATCTCCACTCCATGGGTACATGTGCTTGCTTTTCAGAGTGACTTATATCCAAATTGTTTTAAGGATTCAAACACTTCACACAACTCGTTGACGCCGCTGGTGCCACAAGTGCGGATACACGGACCACGGAATCGGTTATCGTCCGAGCTGACGTCGAATTCGGAGTACGAGATACCACTGGACCCTGACTGGGAGTTTCACAGGAAATGGTACGGACTGTTCCTTGTTGTGGTTGTTTCCTTGCCAACCAGTCCAAATCTGAAAGAGAGGTCATGCTGCACCCTCCCATAGCAGGGTTTGGTCTCATTCCTCTTCATACACTGTGTGAGCCTATGAAGAGGAGTGAAGTAAAAACCCCTGCTGTGGGAGGATGTCATGCTTTGAAACTAAACATTTCTGACCCTCCACAGCAAAACCAGTAGCATGTCGCTCAGAAGGTGAGCCGCAACGAACTAAGATGACACCTGGAGAGAATGGAAGAAATAGATTATTTCAGATTTCATAACAGGCAGACAACATTGAAAACGGACAAACGTTGGGTCTCAGTATGCCAAGCTAAGAGCGACATGCGACTGGTTTTGCTTTGGAGTATCACATTTGGGCATAGGTTTAACTTTTGTATTGGGCAGTTTTCTGGAGAAATCTGGTTGAGAACTGTTGGTCTAACTAGTGACTACAGGTCATCGATTGAAGGAAATATGCCGAGTCATGCTCATCTAGATTACGCAACAAATGAGCTTATTGAGTGATTTTTTGGCAGATTTTTTGCTCCTTTTTATGGAATTCATGATGGAAAGCGGACATAATTGGTTTATTTAATTGCAGGTTGACACTTGGCAAACCACTCGGAGAGGGAGCATTTGGTCAGGTGGTACGCGGCGAGGCACAAGACATCGGTGGGAAAAATGGTCGGACGACGGTGGCCGTGAAAATGTTGAAAGAAGATGCGACTGATCGCGAATTGGCCGATTTGATTCAAGAAATGGAAGTGATGAAAATCATCGGGCGTCATATCAACATCATCAACTTACTTGGAAGCTGTACTCAAGAAGGTCCCTTGTACGTCGTCGTTGAATTTGCTCCGTTCGGAAACCTTCGCGACTTCCTGCGAGAACGGCGGCCGTCGGGCTCGGGATACGAAGTACCAATCACCAGGGAACAGAGCCATAGGCTGCACGATATCGATGAAGAAAAACGGTGTCTGAAGTACAAAGATTTGGTGAATTACGCCTACCAGGTGGCAAGGGGCATGGAATACCTTGCCTCTAAACAAGTAAGTATCCCTCCAGAATTTCGACCGAACACAGTGGGCCAAATTCATAAAGGGTGTTTATTAAGACTTAATAGACGCGTGTAACTTCGTCAAATGCATGGTGGAAGTGTGTACATTTAGTTAAGTTACATGCATCTAAGTCTTAAAGCCCCACAGTATTGAATTTTGCGATATTTTCAAAATGTTAGGAGAGAGCACAAAATGGTCTCATAGCCTTGTGAAGGTCCCCAAAATGCTTGTCTGATACATACTTCAGAGAATCAAGGCCTAGTTTTCAGCACACATTAGAAAAAACGACAGGGAGAGCTCTAATGTATTCAGATGGAGCGCAGTACATTTTACACTACACTGACGTCGTGACGTCGGTGCACTTACATCAAGAATGGCGGCGATGATTTGCGTTTTTTAGATTCAATACAGTGGGGCTTTAAACACCCTTTATGAATATGGCCCAGTTTGTTTGTTAGCCTTTGAAGTGTAGAAGGGACTGAATTTGTTTTGGCCCTCGTACCTCAAGCATTTTTCAAGCGTTTTCTCATGTGACATAATTTCTCATATTTGTCTACGTTTTTCAGTGCATCCACCGAGATCTGGCAGCACGAAATGTCCTCGTGGCGGAAAACTATATTCTGAAAATTGCCGACTTTGGTTTGACGCGGAATATCAGAAATATTGACTATTACAAGAAAACGACAGATGTGAGTAAACT
>NMRB01001687.1:135811-151184 GCA_002633025.1 Notospermus geniculatus | reverse complement strand
AAAGTGCCTGCAGCAGAGTCCCCAGCATTTCTGTGTTTTTACAGGAAGCAATTTTGTGCTAAAACGGTACCACGTATAAATTTACAGAAAAGTGCCTGCAGCAGAGTCCCCAGCATTTCTGTGTTTTTACAGGAAGCAATTTTGTACTAAAATGGTACTGCCTATAAATTTACAGAAAGTGCCTGCAGCGGAGTCCCCAGTACTTCTGTGTTTTTACAGGGATCTGATGAGGGCAGTTACAGATTTCTGTATTTGTAACTTCACCTGTAAATATACAGAAAGTGCTGGGGACTCCTGCTGCAGGTACTTTTCTGTAATTTTATCGACAAAATTTCTAACAGTGTACAATTGCACCAAATTTCGACCCAACCGGACTTCAAATATGGCCACTAGGAAGCCATCTTGAAAAAAGGACTTTGACCCATATCTCATAAGTGGGAGTAAGTTGGATGTTATAACCTTGCCAATGTATCTAGTTACCTTCTAAACATATTGCAAATTTCGGTTAGAATGGACGTCAAATATGGCCGCATTCGGAACGACCTGAGGCGAACTGCTTATCTGTCACTTTGGGCGGCGCATTTCACCTCGGACACAAGTCCAAGGCAGCCATATTGTTTATCAACAAACCCACGTGACCGACCATGGAACTATTTTGGCCGAATTTTGGCCTGTTAAGATGTTCAACCTTTGCTGGATTATTTGAGCCATATTATATAATATTATATATAAACTTACCGGTATCTCACCCAATCTGCCAATTATTGATCAACAACGCAACGTGTGTGCCCTTTTGTTCATGCGCAGGTGTGATGAGGCGAACCGCACAATTACCTGCAGAAACGAACGGCAATCGTTGCGCGTTCAAGATGGCTGCCTTGGAATTGTGTCCGAGGGGAAATGCGAGTGTCTACGGATATTGCCGAGCAGTTGCCTTCGGAAGTTCCAAATGATATGGCCGCCAGTCAGCTATCTTGAAAAATTTACTTCGTGCCATATTTAATCAATAGTAAAAGGTTAAGATGGTTTTATGTTGCCTAAATATCTATGTAAGTATCCTCTACATTTATACTAAGATGTCAGTTCCAACATACTTCAAATATGGCCGCCAGGTGGCCATCTTGAAAAATAGAATTTTTGACATCTGCGTCCAACACAGGAAAGCGGTTTGCTCACACCACTAACTCCTTCTGATGGTCTTCGACTGAGTTTATGTCACTGATTAAATTATTGCTGATCAGATGAAATAGCTTGGTGTGTTCAGCTTTATCTTGTCTGTACTGATTCTTCATCATTCGCCATGAGTGTCAGTTTTACTTTACCACAGAGACTTATCACAGAGGTGAGCACAATGGCCCTGGCCATTTCATTTTGATGACTGTCTCATTGAAATCACTGTTTTCTAAATCTTAAATCATTTCTCTTCGCAAATTTTTGGATTGCCCAATAATCAATCATTTCTCTTCGCAAATTTTTGGATTGCCCAATAATCGTCTTTCCAATGGCCAAAAAGAATAAAACTACATGTATTGTCACACTACATCTGATTTCTACTACAATCTTTTGGAGATGGTTGAAAACTGGACCGGGTGTCCCGTTATTTCTGGGCTTCCCATCTCAGATCAGTGTAGGAGTGTTCGGCAGTCACATCTGGCACGTCTGGCTGCAAATGGAAAAAACAGATATGATATGATATGATGATCTGATATGATATGATCTGATATGATATGATTTATTTTGACCAACACAACGAATATTTACAGAATATGTATAAGAACGGTCGGGACACAAACAAGATCCTGCTGGATCGCTTCACTGTTAGAAATTATTAATTTTACAGTAGTAATTTTGCAGTAATTTTACAGAAAGTGCCTGCAGCAGAGTCCCCAGCACTTTCTGTAAATTTACATCATTTTTTAATGGTATGTTTTCCTGTATTGGTTGGACTCCATTGGACATCCCATTATGATGCCATCTGGGAGCAGTATGAAAATATAATTTGGTCAGCCTCCAGTCAAGTCTCTGTTAACATTTATTTAAGTCTGTAGTTTTACAGATCACGCTGTNTACGAAATCCCTCCAGGTGTAGAGTGGTTTCACTCAAAAGCCAAGGAACGTACTAGAACTGTATGTAATCGCTTTTCTTACATGTGCGTGTAGTATGTATTTCATTGATTTTTGGCAAGGCTCCGTAACGTCTATTCGTGTCACGTATGACGTATCCAGCTAATGCATTTTCTGTCAAAGTTATACGTCATACATGTACGTGACACCTTAAAGGAATCAACCATAAAGGTTCAACTTACAAATTTAGCATTTTATGAATGTGGACAGTATCCCTTTAAACCTCAACAGATTTGCATTTTGACTCTTCCATATGATAGGCAAGACCCTTCTGCATGTTTACTGCAAATTTTGTTAAATTCCGACTAGTTGATATTATGATACAAAAGGGCTGAATTAATGAGAACCCCACGAACGATGTGAGCGCAGGGTCATCTGTGTAGATTTGAATAGGCTAACGTACATTTGCACGTGGAAGACTAATTGTGCTGGAAATAGCTCTGTTATCCTTAGAAATGGAATTCAAAGCATCAGGTTGACAGGTTCCATGTACCCCTTCACCACAAAAACGTCGAAGCTCCTGCCTATTACGTAAAGCCAAAATTCAGGCAGTGAAACACATCTAGTGGCAACACATGAAGTGTATCCCTCAGTAAGCTCATCGTTCACAGTTAAACCTTTATGGTTGATTCCTTTATGATGACACGGATCGACGATAAGGGTCCTTGCCAAAAGTCCCTATTACCTTTCCGCTCATACTTTTTGACCCAAGCAGACACAGCAGAAATCGCTTTTTTGGATAGCTGAGTAAGCAAAATACATGTACATGTTTTTCATTGTGTGCGTTACGAAATCCCTCTGCCTGTAGAGTGGTTTCACTCAAAAGCCAAGGGAGTGTACTGAAATGTATGTAATCGCTTTTCTTGCGTGTGCGTGTAGCATGCATTTCATTAGGGACTTTGGCAAGGCTCCGTGTCACGTATGACGTATCCAGCTAATGCATTTTCTATCGAAGTCATGTACGTCATAAATGTACGTGACATGGATCGCCAATACTGAGCCTTTCCACTATTCTTTCCGGTGTCACCTTGCACATTTTATCAAGTTCATACATGTATATCGTTTGTCAATATCCTTTCCTGCTTTTCTTACCCTGTTTATTCAGAATTTCTTTTGGGATTTTTTGATCAGTGTTCAGATGAATGGATCTGGTATAACTATTGCAAAATTCGAGCGCCAACACAACTGAAGAAAGGTCCACAACTCTTTGTAAAGATCTGATAAACATTGGGGCCCGTATGCACCAAAGTGGTTTAAAATTTGGCTTAAACCTAGACTTACTAATCATGGATTAAGCGTGGATTAAATCATCCGAACTTGATCCTGCACCAACCTAGTTAAACCACGGATTAAGTTGTCCATGGTTCATCCATGGTTGAACCAATTTCATAACACAAATGGCTATTACCAATGGATTAGGTCACACCCTGTGAACACGATCTCATTGTAATATGCTCTGGCAAAAATTACTTAATCCAAGTTTAATCTACCCTCTGCCGAGCAATTGCTTGGGACACATATTTCACTATCCGGCTGACTGTAATCTGGCGAACACCTGCAAGATCACAATCTGTCATCTGGAAATGACCTGTGGCGTAAAATCGTAGCGTGAGTAAAAGCCTGTTAATTGGTGAAACAGCAGCGTTCCTGCTGGAGTTGGGTGTAATCTCTTATTCCATCTAATCCAAAATTAGCAAAACGTTCTCCTTGGTGAAGCGGTATCTTTTGTGGAAATCACCATGTCTAAACTCCTCCATCGGATTGCTTCTATCTCAAATCAGCCGTTCTGGCCGTTGAAAATTGTCAAAGCGTTGATCCAGTCCATCTTGTCACTTCAGTCACTTCTTCAAAAATGTCGTAATCCAAGTTTAAACCTACCCCTTGGCTGGTTTAGAATAATCTGTGGTTTAAACACCGGATAAAAGTTAATCCTTGTTGGTGCAGGCGGATTAAGTTTTTAAACCATAATTAAACCTAGTTTAAGCCTAATCTAAGGTTTATCCACGTTGGTGCATACGGGCCTGGGTGTTCACGCATTAGTCTCGCCTGTAAATTGCACGATTAGATCATTGAATATAATCGCTGTAGGTGTAGAGTATCAACATTTGTTTTTGTACAGCATTCAAAATCGCTGTTTTCAAACTTACTTAACAGAGGTTATGACCTGCTTCGAGAAGGAGAGCGAGGGAAAACGGCCTCAGGTCGCCAGCATTCTCGGAAGTCAGTTGAGGAAATTACGAGCTTACAACAATTGCGTAAGGTACATGTATTTCCTTAAAAATGCGGATAACATGTTTGATGGGAATATTGGCCTCAACTCTTTCAGTCCCAATCTGGGGATACCTCAAGATATCATAGCTGGTACCGGTATTCATAAAATTTAGCAAATGCTTTTACTTAAGATTTGCACAGCAATGTCCAATGTAAGTGTACATGTATTGCAAAATTTGAAGTAAAAGCATTTGCTCCCTATGTGATGGGCCGTGTCATTGGTCTGTGCTACCCCGAGACCGCCTGAAATTCGTGTGCTTGTTCAAAGAAGTCGAGCCGGAGTCACCCCGAGCCTGAACGAGTTTAAATACACTGTGCTACTTCTTCTTAGGGCTGGTTCATGCTTGCTCGCGGACCGTCAAGCACATGAAACTGATCGCAGGTTTCCAAGGCGTGAATGTGCACACACATTGAAATTGATCAAAGTCGGCGTAAAATCCGGACGGAGTATGAACCAACCCTTAGACTAGTGGTAAATACAAAAATAATACGACCAGCGCTCTCAAAAAAAATTCAAAAATTGTAGTCAACCATGACTGTCCCTTTTATATGTCAATGGAAGGGCCTAAAGATTCCCCTCAGACGTCATCACTGAACACTGAGCGCCGTATTTCTGAAAGGGTGTATTGGCCAAATTCAATCGACCTGATTCCCATTCATGAACAGCCGAGATAAAGCCAGCATTGTTGCGGGCAGACTTGACTTACTCCGCTCGGGGCAAGTGTCAACCTCACTGTAATCATTGTAGTGAACGTAGTTGTTCCATGTAATGTGCATAATTATATTATGGATGCAAATTTTCGTTGTAAATATTAGGGCCGTTTAGACGACAGGCCAAAAAACCACATGCATTCAGATTCGATCCGATTGGATCCGATCGACCCGTGTCGGGTCTCATTTGCGTTTAGACGAGATTTGAATGTGGTCGTATGTGGTCCAATGCGGTCCAAAATCCACATTGGACAGCATTGGGTAGCGTTTACACGCAAGAGTTTT
The DNA here is from genome assembly GCA_002633025.1 of Notospermus geniculatus. Classification (NCBI taxonomy): domain Eukaryota; kingdom Metazoa; phylum Nemertea; class Pilidiophora; order Heteronemertea; family Lineidae; genus Notospermus; species Notospermus geniculatus. Next base: position 145,793 of record NMRB01001687.1, on the reverse strand, counting down.
GAACCACACTAATCGGATTCGATCGGATCGCATGTGGATTTTTGCCTGTCGTCTAAACGGCCCTATTAAGACGCTCCCTACATGTAGTCCCATTAACAGTTGCCCAATATACAGTGGAACATCCCTTACCGGACATCCCTGCCAGGAGGACACCTCTCAGGACACCAAAGTTTCTTATTGCATTTTCGGTACAAAAATAACGTCGTGGTTAACGTTTACGTTTATCGTTTGATTTCTAAACCTACCTAATATGACCTTTTTCACGTACAATCAAAGTACACATGTATCGTGTGTGCATCATCAACAAACTGTTGTCAAGATATACAATTAACGAGCGTCAAACATTCCTTTCATATATTACATGAACGCTCTCGGCTACTTAATACAATGTAATGTACACGTGGTTTGGGTATATATAATATACCCGAGTTGCTTTTTGGTAATAAACTAACATCGTTCAGCTTGATACCGCCATTGTGTTCAGTTCTGTGTAGCTTTTGCCTTTGCCGCTGAATTTATGGCGTTTGATGGTATTACTAGCCGATTCGCAACCTACTCGGAAGCCGCCAAACAAATGAAGCTCTCGGCGGCCTCGGTCAACAATGTTTTCTCGGGGTGACATTTTGATCTGTCCCCTCCATGGCGGGCGCCATTTTCTTATTATCGCCCGGCCTTTACCCCCATGTTTCATGGACCGAAAACTCGGTGCATCTTTAGTTCTGCTCCAATTGGCCAGCAGCTCGTACAGCAGTGCGCATATACGCAGACGATTCCACTCTCTATTATTTACAAAAGCACTGTAGTGCAGGCTACTGCAGTCTCAAAACGTGCATCTGACGTTGAGGAAGTAAGGTGAGTAACTTCTGTTTATAATTTTGGATGTTCAGCAAGTTGTAGACTCCGAACGTAGCCTTTAGCCTAGTTTATACTTCGACGCAAGACCATCGGCGTCCGACGTTGATCAAATCTGGACGCCGACTTCGCGGAATTGATTCATAGTCCAACGTACTTTAAACCTAGCGTCCACTAGGGCGCGGACAAGACGCGGAACGCAAATTTAGCAATTCCGCATCATTCCGCAACCTCTCCGCATATTCTTGAAAGATTCCGTTCACTGTCTTTATCATTCCTAAGCAGTTCCCGGCATTTCCGCACGTTCGGGAGAGGGCGAAATTTCCGCATCCATATTTTGATCGAGACCAAAATTTCGACGCGGAAATGAACTTCCCGACACCTTCGGCACCCTGTCTGCATTGTCGTGCGGACATCGTCAGGACATCCCGCCTTTCTGTAACACTTCTGCAAACGTTCCTGAAAGCTTCCGCGGTGCGGGCAGCTTCGCGAAGGCAAGCAGAAGCCACGCGGACTGTTTCAGGAAAGCGCGGAGCCGATGCAGATCAAAATAAGCGAGTGCGCGAAGCCGTCAAGACATTTGCGGACAAGACACGGAAAGGTCAACAGGTTGCGGCGTGGAGGAGTTTATGGCCGGTGTAACGTTTTTCAGTGTGGCCGTTTTTACTAACTCCATGACGGCTAGCAGACATATGAGAAAAATCCAAATTCGGCGCAGAATTTATAACCTTGAATTATTTCCTCATATTGTCCGCATATCTACCCGATTGTCCTAGTCCATGATTTTACTACTCCTGGTGTGATCCTAGATGTGTCCGCGCTGTCCTGCTACGATCAGCAGCATTTCGCGCCCTTCACGATTGCTTCCTGGGACACTCCCAGGTATGTCTGCAGAGATTCGTAGTAATGTCCCAGGAAACGATGATTCGCACACTTTTTTTCGCGACTGACGCGGAAAGGATGCCGAAATTGCATAATTTGCTTCCGCAACCCTTCCTAATCTTGTCGGCGCTCTAGTGGACGCCACCCATTAGCGACGGCGACCCGTTATGAAACGACTCAAGTAATAACAGCCGGGTCATTCCACTGAAAACGTGTAAAGTTGGGTTACTGGCTGAAAAGCCCAAAATATTGTATTTTCAATCAGTTTAAAAGTAGTTTTACTTATGAAACTATTTGCTTCTGTTATTCCAGTTGAATTAGAATGGTTTCTCACATCCATATTTGAAAATATTTTGACTTATTCATGTTGGTTCCGCCCGACTTGCTCTGTTACTATGGTAATATGGCATTGTTTTCACCCAATCTAATAAATGTCTGATAGAACTATGTATATTCTATAAATTCTGAAATGTAGAATAGGTCCACCACATTTCATATAAACCAGCGCATTTGATTATCCACACCTGATTTTTCCGTGGATTAATCCAAACACCTGTCACTGACTTCAGTTTACATGTAGAAAGTCCACATTATACCCTGTTACAAACTTTATTTGTTTGGTCCATTCATTTATAATAGAATGCTATCACTGTGAGAAAGGATTTTAGTAAAAAATTGCTGTTTAAAGGATGGAATGGCTGTACAACACCTTTGACTATCATGTACATGTATTATATTATATAGGTCTACATATTTAACCCCTCCCCCGCGGCCTAATCCAGTTGGTATCGGATGGATCGAAGGCCTAAAATCGATCATAGGCCTCGGACTTCAGGGCCGTTGATGCCAAGTTCTTCCTTAGGGACCTCTCAAAAATACTTGATGCAAATGAAGTTTTCTCACTCCTGCCTTGAAGCCATCCCCCTCAGAAGTGACTTGTCGTCTTTTGCCTTATTCCAAGCTGCTACCACAAGCCATTAGAATGAGGTTAAACGCAATAAAACTAGTTTTCCGTAATATTTTCTGCATTTTCGTACATGTATAATGGCGATACACAAATTGGCGACTCCCTCCCCTCAGTGAAAAAAAATCACTTCATTTGGCATCAAGTATTTTTAAGATGGTCCCTAATGCTAGGTTTACGTTATGTTCCCGGTGGCCACGGCAGCCCCGCTTGCCCAAAACGTAGTGCACCGTGGGATTTTGGTGCATACGGCCTTCGGGGTCCATAATCCTTGGCCTAGGAGGCCTGTGAGCCTGTACGTGTATCTTACAGCTGGGCATGTCGGCATCGTGAGCAGCTGCATATGGTGGGGTGTCTTTCTCTCGGCTGTAGGTTTCGTCGCTACTGGGTCCCTCGCAATCGCAGCATCTAGCGGGCACAGTGCCATTGGCACTATTTTTCTTTCCTGTAAACATTGTTTACTTAGATTGATCTAGGTCCCTTGGGCCGGACGGTATTGACGGTCATTTTGGAGAAACGATTTAACCAGAGGTCCAACGTTCTGACCACGGGCATTTCGAGGGTTGTCACAGCAATTTTGGGGTCGGAATGCTCATATTACCAACAAACACCCTATGAGCCACCGAATGAACTTGAAACTCTGTCACAGCCCAGCGTAGCTATCCAGGGCCCATGTTCCCGAAGCCTTCGTTAGGTTAACGATGTCGTTAAAACTGGTAAAATGCATAGCGTAACGACATCGTTAACCTTACGACGGCTTCGGGAACATGGGTCCTGGCCGTCAGGCCTTTAGTAGCATAGAGACTGTCTGCTTTCTCGTTACAGGCAAAATGGACCCAGTTCCTAGAATCAAAGGATCAGGCATTACTCTCTTGGTGATCGGCATCTTGGAACTTATCTGGCTCATTGTAGTGTTAGCAGCTTTTGATGAAAGCAACCGGAGCAGCATCTGGTGGATGCCCACTCTCTCGGCTGCAGGTTTCATCAGTACTGGGTCTCTCGCAATCGCAGCATCTAGCGGCCGAAAATGTATTGCTACCATCGTTGTGGCAAGTCTTTCCCTGGCATGGACCGGCCTCAAGGTAAGTCGCCGGTTACTTTCAGTGCATACCGGTGCAGCGCAGGAATACTCCCCTGGATTGCGAAGTCAGGTTCCGTTCTTTGACGAGTGGCTCCGATTAAAAAATCAGACCATAGAGTCCATGATCGATTTAAAAACCTTAAAGGTCACCGCACACGAGCGACAAAATCTGGGCGACCGCCTACGAGACTGGTGGCGCGACTAGACATCAGCCAATCAGAAGCGCCAAATCTTGTCGCTTTGGCGGTCGGAAGCCAAGTCGGCCGACAAATCGGTCAAAATTGTCGCTCGTGTGCGGTGCCCTTAAAGGCCGGCGCACACGAGCGACAAAATCTGGGCGACCGCCTACGAGACTGGTGGCGCGACTAGACATCAGCCAATCAGAAGCGCCAAATCTTGTCGCTTTGGCGGTCGGAAGCCAAGTCGGCCGACAAATCGGTCAAAATTGTCGCTCGTGTGCGGTGCCCTTAAGGCGGTGACGGACTAGCGCTTAAGCAGCGCGTCGGGAAGCGTTCAACCAATCAGTGAGGCGGTGACACGGACCAGACTGGGCCGTCACGCGGTACCGTGATGGAAACGTGCACGTGACTTTGTCGCGCCCAACCGCGCAATGACTGTACAAAATACAATATTTGTTTTTCGGCAGAAAACACCTACAATCCTGCGTGGAGGGGACGGAAACTTCTCACCGTAAATTTATACAATTTTTGTCAATAAACAAGCAAGAATTCACTGTGTCATACTCACGTTTAAAGATTTTACAGGCAATTTTCGACCGAAATTTACCTCGACAGCCGTAATGGCAGGCCTGCCTTGCCTACCTGCATTATATGCCATTTTCGGCGCCATAAACGCCTGCAAAGCCTGAAATTCAGTTCAGGTATGTAGATAAGATGATAGAGATTGCATTTGGACAGGTCATTTCAAAATGACGCGTTTTTAAACGATTGACGCTTTTTTGAACTTAGACGTGCTAAAGTCTCTTATCTTTGGGTGGCCTCGGTTAGCCGCGATTGGTGTTGTAATCTTCACAAGTAAACCATTGTAAAACGTGGACTTCAACTGCCCCGTGATATCACGCTGCAGCGCGACCACCATTCCCACCATGCAGCGAGCAGTTGTGCGGTTGCGCCACATTCGATCCACTTCCTCTTTTCACCACGGAAGTCACGGTAAAGCGCGAATCACGGTACCGCGTGACGGCCCAGTCTGCGGACCGAAACAGCTACCGAAGGATCTAATTGGTGGAACGCCTGCAGGACGCACTAGTCTCTCACCGGTTTTACAATTGCAGACTATTGTAATGCGGATTTGCATTCTTTGGACTAATCCGTCGTGACACAACCGGGCTATTGTACGGAAAATGCAACATTATTCTGAAGTTTTTTTCGCCAAATTCAAATGCACCGGCTTTGCTCATCCATTCAAATAAACTGAATTGCTGTGACCAATTGAGAAGTTCCCAGCCGGAATTGTGTCGCTGTGAACCTGACCCAGTTCTCGAAATATTTATGTTGGGATGGCTGCCATTTTACATAGAACGACACGGTACATGTATAAGAACACACAGGTGTGACAGGAATCAGCGTCTTACGAATGTAGATCCGCCAAACAATAGCCCGCTATTGTAAGGTTCGTTGGAATGGTCATGGTGTCTCTAGCCATATATTCTAATCCCTCGCTGAACAATAAGACCGGACTTGGATTCCAGGGGGACTTGGATTCCTTTCACACCTGCCAACAATGGATTCACGGTTTCGAACCTTAAAGCGGGGTTTATTGGCACATGGACTTTGTCCGATAAAGCGCCTGTCACACTGAAGTAGTTCTCAAAACGTCCTGCCCGTAACGGGCTAGAATGTGTAACCCTTGGCAAAATTAATAATGCCTCGATGTTCTGGAGCACCCTTCCCGTCCATGAAGTTCGTAAAAAGACTGTAAAACGTTGCCACTACGTCCACTCCGTTCGCAGACAGTTTGAGTCCGTTCGGCAAAATTTTCAAGCACTTATTTAAAGTGTGACACTGAAGTAGTTTTAAAAACGTCCTGCCCCGTCCTAAAAAAATCGTAAAACGGGCTAGAAGTGTAACCCCTGGCCATATAATGCTTAAGGAAGGGCTTGGCGCCTTATTTCCAGTTGTTACCGCTTGGTGTCAGCAGCGCATGGGACCTCACAGCTCATTAAAATTGAGAATAAAATCCTCTTCAAACGGTCGTGCATGAAGTTCGAAGAAAGACTGTAAAAAGTTACCACTACGTCCACTCCGTTCGCACACAGTTTGAGCCCGTTCGGCAAAATTTTCAAGTCGTACTGAGAACCAGCTCAGTGTGGTTTGGGCGTCAGGCTCCAATCACATACTAGAACTACACGCTACACGTACACGCCTGTTGTGTTAACAAAGGCTTCACAGGGCTTCACAAAGGGTTTGCGACCGCGAAGCCTTTGTTAACAGGCGTGTGCGTGTAGCGTGTAGTCCTATGTGATCAGACTGGGCCGTCACGCGGTACCGTGATGGAAACGTGCACGTGACTTTGTCGCGCCCAACCGCGCAGTGGCTGTACAAAATACAATATTTGTTTTGGCAGAAAACACCTACAATCCTGCGTGGAGGGGACGGAAACTTCTCACCGTTAACTTGTACAATTTTTGTCAATAAACAAGCAAGAATTCACTGTGTCATACTCACGTTTAAAGATTTTAAAGGCAATTTTCGACCGAAATTTACCTCGACAGCCGTAATGGCAGGCCTGCCATGCCTACCTGCATTATATGCCATTTTCGGCGCCATACACGCCTGCAACGCCTGAAATTCAGTTCTGGTATGTAGATAAGATGATAGAGATTGCATTTGGACAGGTCATTTCAAAATGACGCTTTTTTTAAACGATTGACGCTTTTTTGAAATTAGACGTGCTAAAGTCTCTTATCTTCGGGTGGCCTCGGTTAGCCGCGATTGTTGTTGTAATCTTCACAAGTAAACCATTGTAAAACGTTGACTTCAACTGCCCCGTGATATCACGCTGCAGCGCGACCACCATTCCCACCATGCTCGGCGAGCAGTTAGTGCGGTTGCGCCACATTCGATCCACTTCCTCTTTTCACCGCGAAATCACGGTAAAGCGCGAATCACGGTACCGCGTGACGGCCCAGTCTGGTGATTGCAGCCTAAAGTCATGTTTATCTGACATCCGTATTAATATCCGTTATGCGAGACGCGTCAGCGATATGCGATACTTGAAATGCGATTAAAAAAACGCATGTTCCATTTACCTGCCTGTGATATACATGTAGGTTGCGATATTCTAGCAGAAAACAAAAGAAAGTCCTGTCTGCTGAACCACGTGACCTCTATATCGCATCCGTTTTTCATCTCGATCGCTACATGGAGCGCTTGCTTTATCGGATGTCGTCGTATTGCATAACGGATAACGCGTGCAGATAAACGAGTATTGGAAAATGGCCTGGATCGATCAGACTGCGATTTCGCATATCGTTTCGTCGTATCGCATAACGGATAACGGATGTCAGGTAAACACGGCTTAAAAGATCTATCGTAACATTTGCGACAAAACTCAATAGGTTTCTTTCATAAAAGACGCGCGCGCTGACACAACGCGGTAAGCCCAACCCTCCTCGACCACTTTATTGAATAGGACAACCATGATTGGCTCTCGCTGACCTAACAATACCATACTCGCCCCGCCTACGATGACAATGGCAATGAATAACCAGCTCGATCGTGCCTGCTGGACTTCAACGCCCCCATGCGACCGGTGTGTTAGAATCCTGTAGATTCATATCCCAAATGCGCCGCGCGTTGAGCCGCCCTTCTATTGTTTGCCATAATTAACGAGCAGCGCGCGCGGCCCGCGCGCCTCGCACTTATTGTTCCATTAATTGTTTAACAGCCCACACGAAGCCCACCTTATTACAACTCAAAAGGTGATTCAACTGTGGTCGCTTAATACACAGTATACATGTGGTTGACTCTATAATGCCAGCGTGAGTTATTGTACAGTGACTTTGTTTACCATTCGCTCGCACAGCCCTTCTGGCGCTGGTCATTCATGGTCATTGTAGAGGAGGCGGGGCGAGTCGTTGACATTGTTAGGTCCGCGAGAGCCAATCAATGTTGTCCTATTCAATAAGGTGGTCGACGAGGGTTGGTCTTACCGCGCGGCGTCTTAGCGCGCGTCTTTAGTGAAAGAACCCTAATGCGTTGGGGTGTTTTAAAAGTCGACTGGGCCAACGCTGTCGACTCGTCCGTCGTTCAGCCAGGTCAGTCGATTAACAGACACCCCTTACGCATTGAGTTTTGTCGCAATTGTGCGCTAGGCTTAAAAGATATCAAATTGACTTTATTTTGCGTTGTCGTATCCGCAAAACTAGTGGCGGCAAAAGGACGGAAAACGGACCGGATCCGTGCGCCAATGAACCCCGCTTGAGAATAGGACGCCAGTGAATCTCCTAACCATTTGACCGATTTTTTGGGGGTGGGAGAGCGGACACGCACACGTATTGGATTCGTGTCGGATCCGTGTGCTGATCAATCACGTTGTGGATCATAATTGTGCTAACATCGACGTTGAATTTGAAACCAAATGACTAAAGCCAAGCGCACATTTGCGACAAAACTCAATGCGTTAGGGTGTTTTTAAAGTCGACTGACCCAACGCTGTCGACTCAGCCGAGTCAGTCGCTTTTAAAAAACATCCCTTAAGCCTACAGTGTAGTTCACACTGCAGGCGCGGTGCGACGCGGCGCGATCTGGAACAAAGGATTTCAGCCTTCTTACCGCACCGCAAGTGTGAACAGTTATAGGCTTAACAGTAGAAACAGTCAGGCGCGAATCGCACCGCGTCGCACCGCGCCTGCAGTGTGAACAAGGCTTAACGCATTGAGTTTTGTCGCAAATGTGCGCTTGGCTTAAGCTAGACGCACATGGACGGCAAATCTCAATGCGGCAGGGGTGTTTAAGTCGACTGACCCAACGCTGCTGGACTTGCCATTCAGCTGGGTCAGCCGACTGTAAAAACATCCCTACCCTCTTGCCGTCCATGTGCGCCTAGCTTTAAAGCCGTGTTTACCTGACATCCGTTATCCGTTACGAGATAAATATCGAATGCGATATCACATATCCGATGTCAGGTAAACGCGGCTTTAGATGGGCAACTCCTAGCGAGTCAGAACAACCGCGCAGAGCCGAACTTCAAGACATGACGCTGTGAATTTATTTGAAGTTTTTGCTGTTCAATAACTCTCTCTCTTTAGGTCGTCGTATTGCTGATGGTGGCTGTCGCGGCTGACAATAGTGTGAGTACCAATCGCTCATGTCATTTTGATTAAACATGTACAATGTATTGACATTGACGATATCAGCATTGATAAAGTCCGCAACAGCAAAGCGTGACCCAATTGAATGCGGCAAGCTGCTTTTCCACGAGGCTCTATAGCTCTATTCTTCATGCGTTTCCTGGGCACAGCCATGTTTGATGACGACAAATCTGCCTTCGGCCAATCAGATTCGGGTGCTCAGATCTGGACACTCGCCACCTAGCGGTAACGAGATTTGTAGTCTCTTCTACCAGACTCTCGCCGGTGTTACAAGAGCGAGAGGATGGTGAAGCGAGACTAGAATATGTTTGTGAGCAAAATACATGTATTTGGCTTGTGTTTCTCCTTGAAAAGCAAAAGCTTGGCCTAATTGGGGCTTTGGCTTGTAAGCTTTTGCTATGTTTTAAATTTATAAATTCGGCCCATTGGCGCTGCCATTTTCGTAATGATTATTTTATAACAGTTGCTATTTTCATTCTACAGGGACATGTGTTGGCAGAGGTTGCAATTAGCATTGCGGTCAACGTCGTTGCGTTCGGATGTCTGATCCATTGCATTGTTGGAGCGTCAAGAATTGTCTGCTGTCGTCGAAAGACTGACCAGATGGGTATTATCATCGACGAAGTACCAGTCGCCGTCAACAACCGATATGGTCGCCCGACGGCAGTTGCTCAAAACATCTAATCGTGGTTTAGGCTAAGTGCCTCGAATTGTGCAAGAATCGGCAGAAAGAAATAGATTTTTTTACCCAAGTCTCATCGCGACTAGATACAGCAGAAACCGCTTATTTTAGCTAGCTGGGAAAGCAACATACATGTACGTGTTCTTCATTGTGTGCGTTACGAAATACCTCCAGAGTGGTTTCACT